>LOJH01019925.1:0-13316 GCA_001685095.1 Ellobius talpinus | reverse complement strand
ATGGATGGATGGATGGATGGATGGATGGATGGATGGATGGATAACACACACAAACATTTTGAAAAAAAAACTCTATTTAAGAACTAGTCACCCTGAAGTTCAGGCTCCCTGCCACTAGCCCTCTGGTGGCCTA
Organism: Ellobius talpinus; assembly: GCA_001685095.1. Classification (NCBI taxonomy): domain Eukaryota; kingdom Metazoa; phylum Chordata; class Mammalia; order Rodentia; family Cricetidae; genus Ellobius; species Ellobius talpinus. The sequence continues at coordinate 13,183 of LOJH01019925.1, read as the reverse complement.
GCTTCCTCGCTCCTCTCTAAATAACTTTATTTGGGCTCACTGGTTCTCTATTTTTTTTGTCTAGTTATTCTGACACAGAGTGTTTATTTTGCCTTACAGAATCATATGCATGCAATACTCTGTGACACATTTGCTTTAATGAGCATTGTTTTTTAGATTCATTAATGTTGATATATGTGCTGTCTTTCGTTTGTGTCCAGTAGCCTTTTTTACATATCATAATTTATCTGATGGTTTGGTTCCAACTTGAGGAAGTTGATTCCACATTCTGATATGCCTATGATTCTTGTGTGCAAGAGCTTATCTCTAGAGGTCAGGTGATCCCTTCAAAGAAAGTTTCAAGAACAAAGATGATGTCTAGACATCCATAAAAAGATAAACTGTTATTTTAGGATAGGAGAAATTTGATCAAATACTTGGGAAGAGCCACAAAGAGAGAATAAATATGAAGATATAAGAGAATGAAGAGATCAGCAATGGGATGGGTTCCTTGGGGTGCAGAAAACCTTTTGTAGAGGGGAGTCTTCATAAAGTGTCTTTCTTGATTTGCTACGGGATTGACTATTCCCCATGTGCATAGTGTTTTGTTTTCCAGTGATTGTTGCTCTGGTGGAGATCTCTTACTGTGTTCTCTGAATAGTCTTGTCTGGACACTTTGCTTTCTTGCAGTGTGAGTTGTTGATGTTCAGCCGGGCCCATGGGGAGGTTGGCTCTGTGCTCTTTTCCCTGTTCTGGTCTGTGCAAGGCAGCCTGCTCTCCTGGTGCTTCCTGCAGCTCAAGAGCACGGACACTGCAGCCAAAGAGCTCGCCGCGGATCTTATTGAAAAATGTGAGTGTCAGCAATCCATGGTCACAGACAGGTGTCAGAATCTGACCCGGCGAGAATGCCCTTCTTCAGTAACTCGTGTCCTTACGTATCAGGTGTGCATGTGGCTTCCTGTATCACAGCCCTGTAACAGGGCTGATATTTATCTTCTTCAACACAGAGTCTTACTACTAGCCCAGGCTGACCTCAAACTCAAAGTTTTGCTGCCTCAGCCTCATAGTCTGGGTTTACAGGCATGTGCTTCTATGACTGGCATAGCTTCACTTACAGAAATGTTATCTCCACTTCTCTGAAAAGTAACAAGAACAAAGGCATCACTCACTCTAATGGCAGCCTTTCACTAAAATCTGCACTGTTTTTCCCTTCCAGAAGCATTTGCACGATGGCTAACAGTCTCATCTGATGCAAAACCCCAGCTTTTGTATTCCTGGGCAGCTGTGGTCCTCAACTTTATTAATGCTGCGACCCTTTAATACAGTTTCTCATGTTGTGGTGACATCCAACCATAATATTATTTCATTGCTACTTCATAACTGTAATTTTTACATTACGATTTTGAATCATAATGTAAATATCTGTGTTTTCTGATGGTCTTATGTAGTAGGAAGCTGCTTGTTTGTTTCCTGGCTGCCCAGACTCCCAAAATAATCAACAGAAACAATATTACTGAAATCACTACTTTGCTGATCACTTAAGTGTATTGCTAGCTAGCTCTTACATCTAGTATTAACCCATTTTTATTATTTTATATTTTACCACGAGGTTCGTGGACTACCGGCAAAGTTCTGACTGGCAGCTCATGTCTATCTCCTCTGGCAGCTCCATGGCTTCTCCTTGACTCCACCTTCTTTCTCCCAGTATTCAGTTTAGTTTTCCCTGCCTACCTCTGTTCTGCCTTGCTATAGGTCCAAAGCAGTTTCTTTATTAATCAGTGGTAATCACAGCATGCAGAGGGGAATCCCCCATCAGTCTTAGGTGACCCCTGTGAAAGGGCTCATTTGATCCCCAAAGGGGTTGTGACTCACAGGTTGAGAATCACTGCTCTGTAGCTTCATCTTTGGTGACAATGAAGCAAGTAATGTTTCTCCTAAATAAAGTATTAACTACTCTCTTTATGTTTTGTAGATGTGGGACAGTTTCTGGCAAGCACAAGAGTGATTTTAGAATCCCTTTTGTCACAGTATAGTGGAAAAACCATAGTAGAAAAATTATGTAATTCAGTGTTTTCCATGGCAGCTCGTCAATTGGTAAGAGAAAATGGAAGCTGTTTGTAATAAACTGGGAGGGGTTCTCATCTCAGGAGAGCCTAAAGTACATGCTAAGCCCTCCATTCATTCTCCTGCAGGTCATCTTCCTGCTAGACTTCTGTGATTTAGATGTTTCTCACTGCACACTCCTGAGAGAGTTCAGCACCCTCACAGAGCTGTTGAAGAAGCTTTGCAGTGACCCTGAAGGAGGCCTGAGCAAGGTGACTCAAGGTGGCCCTTGAACCTGCATTTTCCTCTCCTGGGAGAGAGTGGCTGCTCTGACTGATGCCTCCACATGTAGATCAGTTCTTCCAACAAGGGTAGTAAATGCTGACCCTAGTAGATTCATCTTCATCAGCATAAGAAAAGAGACCCAAAGGAAGCCATGCAATTAATAGCATTTGAAACTGTATGAAATTCACTGGTGTGAGTACTTAGCTGAAGTTTAGAAGACTTCACAGGCAAATTAGGTTTGGTATTTAAAGAAGTCTCTTCTTCATTTTTCAGTAAACAGTTTCTAATGGTCTGCATCCCACAATAGCCCTATGGCAATAGAAAATGTATATACATTTCATAGGTTTAAAAGGAGGTCAGGGAAGAAGGGAGAAGTCTCAGATTTATGAAAATCCTAAATAAGAATGTTAAATCTTATTGTTTTGTTAAGTCTCAAATTCGGGTTTTTTGTTTTGTTTTATTCTCTACTGAAAAGTCATACTCGTAATCATTTGTAAGACATAGTTCTGTCATAGCTGAAAGACAGTCCTGGTCACAGCCCTAGGACTATAGTAAAAGCAGGTGTGTGCTATACTGAGTGATGAGCAGCTGTTGATGTCGATCTAGACTGAAAAGTGAGACATGCCATTTAGCCCTGTTTTCAGAGCTGCCAGAGCCCATGCCCCTGCAGTGCTGATAGCACCCTGTTATACCAGCTGGGGTGGAGTGATTTGAGCTGGTTTTTATGACTCACTTTTCTTCCTAGATGGACGTAGAGACCTGGCAGCAGGAACAGCCTGTGGTATTGCATACATGGACCAAGGAATCTACCCACAACTATGAAAATAACTGCCATGAAGTGTCTGTCTTTGTTAGCCCAGGGGCAACTTATTTTGAGGTGGAATTTGATGAGAGGTGTGAGACTGAAAAAAGGTGAGAGTCGTAGAATCTTTTCTCAAGCTACAGTGGTTAAAAACACGAGAAGAAAGTAACAGGGACTGTGCTTCCACAGGTACGATTATTTGGAATTTACTGACTCTAGAGGTGGGAAGACACGCTATGACACCAAAGTTGGCACTTTTAAATGGCCCAAGGTGAGTGGCATTCACAGAAAGAGGTGAAGTGTCCCCTTCTGTAGTTTTTCTCCTTTTGTTAGACCTTGGGACAACAGAACTATCATTCTTGATTAGTGCATCCAGGAGAAGGGCTCAGAATCCAGCTCCCAGTTAGTTCTGCTTAGTCTCTGGGCTAACAGTTGGGAGCTGCGTTGTTGGCTGCTGTCAGGAACCTTGGTTGGGAGCAGAGGCCTGTATCAGTATGATCGCTGGCTGGAAAGGTTGCAGACAGGTGGTCACCCAAGGTTTCCAAAGATGAACAGCCATTTTTCTCCTTGTTTTGCTTCTTTGTGAGTACAGTTATAAATATGGGAGCTCAATTGCACCTTTGTACATTTCTCCTTTAGTAATTTTAACTTCTAGAAATAGAGACTTTTTCTTAAATGTTTTAAGTTTCAAGTTGCTTGTTGACTACTGAGGTGCAGCCTCCTGCCATCTCCTTGATCACATGACTTTGTTTGTCTCTAGAAAGTGACCTTTAAGGATGGTCCTCGGCTGCAGTTCCTCTTTCATTCTGACAGCAGTAACAATGAGTGGGGATACAAGTTCACTGTCACTGCATATGGCCTGCCTGATGTTGCTGTGTCGTGGGGTTTGGATTTGCAACTCCTTGTCTCCCGACTGATGGGCCGTCTTGCTTCCCAGTGCATGGCGCTCAAGTCAGCGCATCGTAAGTTGTGACCTTGGCTCCTCCTTTTCATCAGAACCATGTTGAGGATCAAGATGGGGCTCTCTTCTAGGTGGTCCTCACATAGTGATAGAGCAAGGTATCAATAACATTCCCTGCCAGTTTCTATTGGCACCGTTATCAGGAAGTTTCCCGACTTGTGCTTTGGCCCTTATCCCAGAGGCTGCCATGGAGTCTGTCTATGAAGGATAAGTGGGTGAGGAGCCAGATTTTAACAAGCATAATAATTTTAATTTGTTAATAGATTTAGCTATAGTCTAGCCAGAGGGCAGAGATATAGAATCAAACAACTGTATATGGATATTTATATAGTCTGTGGATATAGAAATATGGCTTTGTCGTAAAATAATTTAACTTGTTATTAAATTCTTCAAAGATTTGGGATAAATCTCTATAAGACTTGCAGAATAAATCTTTCAGTTTTTAGGCCTGGTGGTGCACACTTTAAATCCCAGCACTAAGGAAGCAGAGACAGGTGGATCTCTGAGTGTGAGGTCAACCCGGTCTATGTTGTGAATTACACGCCATATAGTAAAACCCTTATAAAAGTTTTTTTTTCTTTCTGTTTTGTTAATTCTCTATATGACTTCTTAAGTTTTTCTAATTGTAAAAGTAAAATGTCATAGAAAAATGACATAAGGGAAAACAAAACAAACAAGCAAAAACCCCAGAACAATAGAAACCTCTTCCACCCTAACACCTGGAGCTAACACCTAACACTGTGCTCAGCACCTTCGTGTTGCCCTAGACTTCGCTTCTGTTACCTAGGGTGAGTTTTTAGTTGGGTGAAAATAGCTTTATAAATGGCGAGTGTTTTCCCATGATTAGTATTCTGACATGGCCCCGTCAGGCCTGAGAGCTAGCTCCCACTATGCTTCCCACTTACTGAGTCTCTTTGTGCCTGCCGATAGCAGAGCAGCAGCAGTCAGGGCTCAGGCTCCAGGGTGACCCACGATGGATGTTTATGAGGTGTCACAATCCATTCTCAGAATTGTAGGTGAATTTCCTCTGAAAAAATTTTTGTCAGCTCAAAGATTTGTGTACTGTATTAAAAATAGAACCCTCATGAGCCACCTTTTCTCTACAGATTTAGGCAGTAACATGGCAGTATCACAGGCAAAATTGGCTTCAGTCCTGAATTCTCCTTTATGGAAACCTGTCTTCAGGCATCAGATTTCTCCAGAGTTAGAATTAGAAGCAAACTGGCCCACTCATCAGCACCAGGATGGGAAGGAGGTATTTATTCTTCTGTCACCTTTCTGTTTATGTGGAAACTTATGGCTTGCATCTGTTACCTTAAGTTACAAACATTGTGTTTTTGTCTTATTGCCTCTGTGGGACTGTGAGCTCCTTGAAGCGGAAGCTGCCATTGTTATTTTTATCCCCCAACCCATGTACAACAGGGGCCTGAATATGATGAGTGGTCGCAAGTGTGAAATGAATGACTGTTGAAATATAGTCAGTGCTCAGTGGCTCTTTGGTATTACCACACAGACGTGGACTATGCTTCTTGTGCCTGCAGGATCACACTTTAAATGAATTGTGTCATTTCTTTTGTTCCCCAATGAACTGTACGTAGCACTTAGCTTAGGTATATAGTATTTTTAAAACGAAGGTAGTTTGCCCTCTGTCTCTACTTGTCCCTCTTTTCCCAGTCTTCTCTTTTCCTTACTCTCCACTATTCCTCCTTCCTCCAGAATTATTCCATGGTTTATTTCCAAACCCAGTGGCTCTTCCTCTTCTAGTCTCCATTCTGTCTGTTAAATCCACCACCCTTTAGGCCATGCCTTCTGTCCATGATAGTTGAGAATCTTTTCTTACTGCCTGTTCTTTCTCCCTCTTTGTTGCCCTTTCCCTGCTCTTCTCTAAAGGGTAGACTATATTCAGACTTCCTTTTCTTTCCCATAACTTCCCTTCCCCCCAGGATGTCATCTTCTGTCCTCTCTTACTGTTCCAACTATGGGAATAATCCCGTAATCCGTCTGGCCATAGTTCTTCTCCAAACTCCAGTTTTCTCTTTGTTGTTTCCATTTCAACATCCTGCTTCTCATTAAGTCCAAAGTGTGAAACCAGAATGCCTCCCCAACAGACTGTTCAGTGGTCATTACTTGCCCAGCCCTCACCACTGCTCCATAGCCTTCTTCATCCCTGCCCTGTTCTTGCCCTTCCTATGTGGTCAGCTGCAAGCCCTACAGATTCTTCCTTATGATGTGCATCTCTGTCCTCCCCTCAGTCTCCATCTTTATCCAAGTCCTCTCTTTGCACCTGCATTATTACATTGGGACCTACCAAGATTTTTTTGTTTTTGTTTTTAATCACTGCATTATCTTGTCATTCCACTGCCAAGCACCATTAATGGCTCCCCATTGCTCACAGGGTGAAGTCTAACTCCTCAGTGTGACAGTCAAGGCTCTCCACAGTCTCCTTTCACCTTACCTATCTGACTCTAGTTCCCACCACTCCCCAGCTGAGACTTCAGGCCAGGTCAGTCTCCCCGCTGACTCTTAACCTCTGCAAATGGTTGTGGCTCAGGGCCAAGGCTTCCCTTCCTTCAGTGTCCATCCCTAAGCCTGTGTTCTTCAGGAGGTTTTTCTTAATTACTTTGACCTGCCAGGAGCTCTGTGAATTTTCAGCACTGGGTACCCCTTTAGGTATTTGACACTGGGTGATATTTTGCTTTATGGTAGTTCTAGTTTTAACACTCTCAGGTTTTGTTTGTGTTTACTTTTTAAACCTGTACATTTTTCTGGTCTCCCAAATAGATTTAAGCTTCCTGAGAGCATGCACCATGTTGTGTTTTTACTTCTGCTTTGTCTTAGTAGGTGCTCATTGATTTTTTTTATATGAGTGTGTTAAATGTGATGATTTTCCTCTTGATCCTAGGTCAAGAACATCCCTGATGATCCCTGCCGCCATTTTCTCCTTGATTTTGCCCAGTCAGAGCCTGCTCAGAACTTCTGTGGGCCATATTCAGAACTTTTCAAAGGATTCATACAGGCATGTAGAAAACAGGCCCCAAAGACAGATATAGTTGCTGGTTCCACTATTGATCAAGCTGTGAACGCCACCTTTGCTGCTCTGGTGTATCGCACTCCAGATTTATATGAGAAGCTGCAAAAATATGGTAACTCATATTACAGGGAATATGTTTGATCTGAAGGCTAATTGCTAAGGTTTAAGAAGGCCCATCTAAGTGAGGATCTAGAAATACTTAAAGATATTAGTCCATATCTACAACTTAATCTTGTCAATTCTACTTTGCCAATTAAGAGATTAATGGTTAATTTACAATTAGCACTTGGTAACTTATAGTATGTGTCAGGTAACCTTGTTCTGCAAAACTCCCATGGAAAACTACCACCAAAACATTTAACTGAAAGAAAACATAACTCCTAGCCCCAGCTTCAGCATGCTCAGACAACCTTTCTGCACCTCCTTTCCTCATTGTCCACAAGGAGGGAGGGTCTCTACCATCATCTTTATTCAGGGAAAAACATTCAAAGCCTACATAATGCTGAGTATGGGTTTCCCAAACACTTTGGCAGGGTACGTGTTCCTTCAACTGCAGATAAAATAAGTAGGAGCAGATGCTTCCCCATATTAGAGTAGGTGATTGACTCATGTCATTATTATATATAATGATCTCTATAATCTGTGTAGCTCAGTCCTTTAGCTCTTGCTTTATTTCCTGTTTGCCAAAATATCTGAATTACTCCTCAAATCTTACATATTTTAAAAAAGCCTTTCAAATAAAGCTATGTTAAGACATTAGTGATACATGGAAGACTATATCTTCATTGAACTATGGAGGAGAGGTCATCTGTATGGTTTTGGGAAAGAAATTAGTATGCGTTTTTGTAGTCAAATTATGGTAAGGTAGTATGAATCATCTTTGTTACTTAAGGGACTTTTTGTTAGATGGATAAAGGGTTCATGGATCAAAAGCTGAACATAGAAGATGTCCTGATAGGAGAGTAGTCAAATCATTTATCTACCTCATATTTATTTGCAATAGAGAAACCCTTGATCAGATAAGGGAACAAGAAGTGTTTTGGTATACAAAAGATACTTCTAAATTATCTTCCCTTGTTTGTTGTTCGGCCACTGATTTGTACCCCTTGCCTTCGTTATCAGTTTGAAAGGGACAAGTTTTATCTCACTCAGTTCCTTCTGCAACTGTCTTTTTATTTTTATTTAAAAAAAAAAAGACAGGGTTTCACTATATAACCCTGGCTGGCCTGGAGCTTTCCATATAGACCAGGCTGGCCTCAAACTCACAAATATCTGCCTGCCTAGGCAGATACCTCCACTTCTGGCCCTTTGCTATCATCTTTATGATAGATACATCATATCTAAGAACCATTCAAGAGTTCTTCAAAACTCAACTACATTGAGAATGGCCTTTTGTAACTGTTTTCTTCATTTTTGTCTAAAACGTGGGTTATTATTAGTCTTTTGAGTTGCCTTAATTCCATGATACGGTGTGACCCCTGTAGAACCAGGAAAATGAGAGATTTCAACTAGATTGTAAGCTTTTGGGGCCGGGATCATGTCTTTTTCTCAGCTTTGCACTCCTGGTGCCTGTTGTAGAGCACCCTGTTCTAGGATATTAGCTTTTGATTTTGATGAGGAGAAGCGGCAGGCTTCAGAGATATTTTTTAAATGGGGTTGTTATTTTTCTAATTAGAAAAATTATATCCATTCTTACAGAGACTTACAAACTAAAGGAAAGATTAAAGTAATTATGAACTATAATCTTATTACAGTACCTCTGCCAACATATTTCTACATATCTACCTGGCCTTCGATAGATTCATTGTATATGTATTTGTCCATTCATGTCTTAAAGGTAGTTTTTTAAAAAATCATTTATTACTGTTTCATAATCTGCTTTCTTATTAATGTACTGTAAGCTGCTTCCCATGTCAGAGTCCTTTTTTCCCCCAAGTCTTATCTAAGCTGGCTAGCTAGTTAAGGAGTCCAAGGATTCCCCCATCTCTACCCCCTAGAGTGTTGGGGCTAAAGGTGCTTATGTGGCCATACCCAGCTTTTTATGTGGACGTTGGTGGTCCAGAATTCCTGTGCTAGTACCATATATGTTCTTATTCACTGAACCATCTCCCCAGTCCCATGTGAAAGACTTTTAAATTCAATTTTAATATTAAAGTTTTTTATTTTCAGTTTTCTTTATATTTTATTTTTTCTACATTTTGGGCACTTAATAATACTGCTATTTCATAAATTATTAACTTGAGCAAAATTAGATTGAAATGACATGGAGAACTTAGGTTTTGGGCTTTTCCTTTTACCATCCCTAGTATGTGTCAGAGGATACTAGGATTCAGAGGGTTAATGCGGCAGTGGTGAATTGTGCCAGCTGAATGTAATCTCTTCCTTTCTTCTTCTTTCCCCAGTAAACAGCGGGGGCAAGATAACCCTGAGTGAGGAGTTCTCTCAGGTGTATTCCCTGGCAGATGGGATTCGAATATGGATGGTAAGGTTTGCCTCCCCATGAAGTTGTGACATGCCTTAGATTTTCCCACTTCAATAAACCAAATTTCAGTCATGAATAGAAGCAAACTTTTATAGCCCTTGGATCATAATTTGATTAAGTGTTGAAAATGCTGAGTAAATGGGGTTCAACTGAGCCTTTTCTATGTCCTTTTGTAACTCTTAAGACTTCCTTATGGAAACTGAAGAGCCAGTGCCTGTGTTAGGGAGAGAAAAGGCCCTAGCATATTGCAGAAACGGGTCTACAGCAGTAACATGGAAGAACCAAATGTTGATGTGTGTGTGTGTATGTGTGTGTGTATCTTCTGTTTTTTGAGCAAGGGTTTCTGTAGCCCTGGATGGTCTCAAATTTCCTATGTAGCTGAGGCTGGCATTGAACTTCCTATCCTTCTACCTCCACCTCCCAAGAGCTAACGCTATAGGCATGAGCCACCATACCTGATTTATGTGGCACTAAGGATCAATCCCAGGGCTTTGTGTAAGCACTCAACCAACTGAGCCACATCCTTAATCATGTATGTTATAATTGTATAATACTGTGTCACAATGTTGTATGGTAATGTGGTATTATATTAAAATAAAAGTGAAACACAATAATCCTAACTAAAATTGAAAGGCAAAGAATATCTGAGAAAGTTGGCTACCACAAATAGTTCCATATAAAGGGTTTAGCAGTTGACTAGATACTTTGTAGATTATGCTTCTGATATAGCTTATGACTGATGTTGGCTTGATAAGATGCCATTCCTCTCTTTGAGACCTTAGCCATACAACAAATATGCCCTTTTTTCCAAGACTCTCCAAATTATGGACCATGCCCTGTCAATGACTGGCCCTCTATACCCTTCTCTGCAAGAGCGCTTCACTTGGGAGTGTCCTTGTGTTCAGGGTAGAATAGACTTCAGATTTCTGTCTGACCTTCACAGCAAATTAGATATGTGGCCCTACCACACTACATTTCCCTAGATCTCCACTCTTTTTTTTNTGTCTCTCCTAGTGGTGTTAAAGAATCCTCCAACAACAGTGTTCTAGTTATTTGTTTGTTTAGCTGTGAGGCACTGGGGATTGAACCTAGAATGTTCCACCTGCAGGATAAGTGCTCTGTCATTGACCTATGTCTCTCTAGACTTCAATTTTTAAAGTAATAAAGTCACAGTACAGACTCCTTTCAGATATCACATAGTGAAGAGGGTTTCCTTTACTTCAACTGCTCCTAGGACAAACAAAAACAGGGCGATAGCTGTGGTGTCCTCCACTGTCTCAGCGTCATGTGACTTTGAAGTAGTTTTCCATGGCTGCAGTTGCTACTCTGTCTGACAGCTTAATTGTGTGGCTCCTGTCATCTCCCCAGTTAGAGATGAAGCAGAAGTCCCTGGTGAGCCTGGGAAGTGAGGCAGAAGAAAAACGTGGTTTGGAAGCAGCAGAGGTGAACCCAGAGAGCCTGGGTGAGTGTGCCAATATGAGCTACCACAGCTGGGCCATTGGGTTTCCTTTCTAAACCTGGGAATAGGTGCCCACCTTCCAAGTTATCTTAGTTGAGCTGTGTTGACCTAGGGAAGTAAGAAAGGAAATGGAGAAAATGCCAGAGAGGAGTTACTGTTCACCTACATGCTTGAAGTGGAGCATCTTTGTTATGACTTCTTTCATATGAGATGTTAAGTGTTTTTGAGCTGTATCTTATTATGTTTTTAAAGTAGTGCACATTGACTAGCCATGGGAATTAAATAACTACTATTAATTTTTAGAATGCATAATATCTGTTATACTTTTTAAGACTATTTTTTAATAATGTGTATATATATGCATTTGTCTCTGGGTATGTGCCCATGAGTGCAGTGCCCATGGAGTGTTTCTGATCCCCTGGAGCTAGAGTTACAAGAAGTTGTAAGCTGCCTGATGTCAGTCTGGGAGTCAAACTCTGATCCTCTGCAAGAATAGTTTGCACTCTTAACCACTGAGATCTCTCCAGCCTGGCTATACTGTGTTTATAAAATATTTACAGATGAAAGTGCAGTGACAGGAAAAGCTGTGTGCAAGTTATCAGGGAGAGGGAGTAGGACACCAGATTGGCTGTGGTTGACAAGTATTGAGACTGAGTATTGGGTTTATAGCAGAGTCCTTCTACTGCTATATCTAGATGTGTTTGAAATGATCATGTCTGTAAAACTTTAGAAAGTGCGCTATACCTGTGGCAAGATCCTGATTTGTACAGTGAGATAAAACCTGATTCTGTTCTGTCAGTAGGTGCACATGTAACAGCTCTCATGAAGGCATTTCTTGCCATTAGTCATGAAGTTTAAATAGATTATTCTTTCTCCAAAAGTAGATTGTAAGTTTAATTTTTGACTTTTTCTTGTTTTTATTTATTTGTTTTCATTTAGCAAAAGAATGCATTCAGAAAAGTCTTTTATTACTGAAATTTTTGCCCACAAGCAAAAGTTCAAAAGAAAACTGTGACAAATTGGTGCCTGTTGATGAAACTGATCATCTCCAGCCACTTGACAGGCGCCAGAGGACAAGCTCTGTGGTGGAAGAGCATTTCCAGGCTTCAGCATCCCCTACAGAAGCAGCAGCCTCGACTACAGGTGGTGACAAGAGTCCTGGCTTGGAGATCCAGCCAAAGCTACCACCCAGCAGTGGTTCCTCTGCTGCAGAAGTGTCTACAGCTGAAGAGCCCTCATCGCCATCCACACCCACCCGGCGGCCTGCCTTCACCCGAGGGCGGCTGCGGCTGCTCTCTTTCAGATCCATGGAGGATACCAGGCCAGTCCCCACAGTCAAAGAGAAATACCCTGTGTTGAAGGATGTCATGGACTTCATAAAAGATCAGTCACTCTCACATGAGAGGTGAGCCAGTCATTTTCTTCCAGCACTTTCCCTTTTCAAGCTGTAGGTACCCACTCTAGCCAAAGGCTTGAAGTTCATGTTTAAAATGAACAATAAGGGATAAGAGAGAAGATACAATCAAAATATAGTGCATAAACAATTTTAAATAAGATGAAATGACCCAATGATATTTAGGATACATCCAGACTTGAAATGAAATGAGCTAATAATATTAGGGTACATACAGACTTGTTTTAACTATTCAGGATAAAAAACTTGGTGGTTTTTTTTTCTTTTCTCTCTCCTTAAGGAAATAATAAGGTTGGTCCATTGTGGGCTGTTGATATAGCTCAGTTGGTAGAGTGCTCACTCAGCATGAAGAAGCTGTGGGTTTGACCCCTGCACTATATTAAAACTTTGTGTGGTGGTTTATCTGTGATCCCTGCACTTGGGAGGTGGAGCACAAGAGTCAGAAGGTCATCCTGATTTCACAGACATCCTGGGGTACATGAGACGTGTCTTAGAAAAAATTGTAGCTGGGCATCTTGACATAGACAATACCTTTAATCTCAGTGCCTGGGAGACAAAGGCAGGTGGATTTCTGTGAGTTCCTGGACAGCTGGGGCTATGTAGATAGATCCTGTGTCGAAAAACAAACAAATTGTGTCCTTCACTGTATTTAATGTATATCTCAGTAATGTTTCCATGATCTTTTAAAATGAAAGCCTCTCTCTCTCTCTCTCTCTCTCTCTCTCTC
>LOJH01019923.1:8037-25222 GCA_001685095.1 Ellobius talpinus | reverse complement strand
CCCAAAAAGATAAATATGGAATGTACTCACTCATAAGTGGATACTAGCTATAAAAAATGATATTGAGCCTATAGTTCATGATCCTAAAGAAGCTAAGTAATAAAGTGAACCCTAAGAAAAACACATAAAGATCCACCTGGATAGTCGAAATAGACAAGATTGCCTGACAAAATTGGGATCATGGGGGTGGGGGAAGAAGAGAGGGTGGAAGGGGGAAGAAGAGGAGAGAAGGGGAGGGGTGAGGAGAACTTGAGGGAACAGGATAGTCGAGGTGGAGGAAGGACAAAGATGAGAGCAAGGAAAGAGATATCTTGATTGAGGGAGCCATTATGGGGTTAGCAAGAAACCTGGCTCTAGAGAAATTCCCAGTAAACCACAAGGATGACCCCAGCCAAGACCCTAAGCATTACAATTGATTATATCTACAGTTCACTTCCTCCTTCCAATCTCCCTAGGGATACCTAAAGTTCATGTGCTCTTTTTATTTTTTTGAGTTTTTCATTTTGGTTTGGTTTTTATTTGTTTTGTTTTTGAGGGTACGGTCTCATTAAGCAAACATGACTCTCTCAGGATTTCCTATGAAGATTGGTCTCAATTAGAACTCAGAGATCTGCATGCCTGTGCCTTACCACTGTTGGAAAAAAATGTGTGAATAACCATGCCTGGCAACCATTTTTTTAAAATCATTTTTCTCTTTAATCATTGAATCCAATTAATGCAAATAATATGAAAATGAATATGGAATCCACCTCAGGGCCATGGGCAACCTCACCTTGGCTAACATCCCAAGGAAAAGTGTTTTTCCTTCCCCAAGTAGAGATCAATGGTCAATAACTCTTCAGCTGAACAACTTTCATGCAATCATGTTGTTGATACCAATTGATCATTGGATACAGATTGATGATATTGACTGAAGATGATTCAGCATGTAATAATACTAGTTGTTTTCACAGGGGATACAGGTTCTGTACCCAGCACCCACATGACAGCTCAAAACCTCCTGGAACATCAATTTCAGAGGACCAAATTCTCTCTTCTAACTTCCTTGGGTATTTAGGCACACACATGTTGTATATAGATTTATTCAAATTTAAAAATTCACGCACACAAAAATAAATCTTTAAAAAATAATATGGATTGAAAAATTGACTGTGTCCATAAAGGAACATGTAAATAAAAGTGTGGAAGGGAAAGAATAAACATACTTGCATGTACATTTTTCTTACTTGAAGCAAGTGTCAACTTTGATATCTACAGGATGTAGATAGAATACTCAAGAAACATTATTTTAACCACAGTTCTCTAGAAGATACTGTGGTATCCAATTGACATTTTTTCAACAAATTTGATAACACCCAATGTCAAAGTCTGAGTATTTTAGAATAAAAAGAATCAGTTTTTTAAATAAAAATTGGGACAATCAAGCAAAATAGAGATAAAAATGACTCAAAATTGCTTACTAAAACCTCTCCTTTTTACCATAAATAAATATTATCTGCCCAGAAAATAGTAAGAAATACAACTTCTCTTTTAATTCATTTCCTGTTTGCTGCCTCAGGAAATTCTAGAAGTACTCTGTTATTGTTTTATTACCTTTAAGAAAAATGTACATTATTAAAGAGACCCAATGAGAGGCCTTTTGGCTTTCTATTTTTGTTTTTCTCTCAGAATAGGAAATAAAGCACTGTTTTGGAGAAAAAGTTGCAGATCACCTCTGCAATAATAAGATTTTTGTCATACACTTCTAAGATGCAACTTTCCTTCCTATGTTTCTGTTAAAGTTAGAAATAATTTGTCAGTATGTCGGAGATGTAAGTTCTTGATACATGAATATCAATATGTGTCAGGTTTGAAGGATGGTGGCTATGATCAAATGGTACTCTGGAGACTGTGGGAAGCTCTGCACGTTCATCAAACAGGATGAGCAATGCTTTGCTATAGGTCATACTAAGGCGATTAATAGCATTTTGATATTAGGTACAATTTAGACAATAAAATGTTTGTGAATATGATCTTTTATAGTAGAATCCTGACAAGTAGGTCTATTTTTTGGCTTATATTATTTTTCCTGAAAATCTATGAGGTTACACTTACATTTTCTTCACAATTTAATATTTAAACAAGTTTCAATGCATGTTTAAAGTGATATATTATGTGATTTGTGTTACTTTAATCCTGATAGGTTAACAAGAATTTCTGGACATGCTACCATCAATAAAAGAGTTATAAACACAAAGGTTATGATCAGTTTATAAGGTTAAATACATGAGAGTACTACATTCGTTGTTTAGACCTTAGTTTATTAATAGAAGGTTTCATTCTAGTTCTCATCAAAATTAGAAATCAAGAGGCATGTTTGTAATTTATTAGGAAAAATGCCTAAATTCTGGAAATTAAGGTTAATAAGTAGTTGCAATAAAATCTACTTCTTGTTTCTTCTTTTTATAATGTTGACCTCAACTGCCCAAAAAGAGAATTGTTGGGAAACTAAAATGTAGGTAAGAGCTGGTTTATAGATTATGCAAGGAAAAGTTAGTAATATTGATATATCAATGTCTCAATTACTGGAGACCCTACAAGATTTCCATCTGGTCATAGGAAACATCTGTTTTGAAATGAATTCAATTAAAAAATCTATAGCTAGTAAGCAAAATCATATAATTTCAAATTAAGATTATGAAACTATTAAAAAAGACTAATATGGTAATAATTGAATTCAAAATAACATGTGAATTGTTTGCAGCTGTTCAACAAAATATATTACTTTTACAAATACTTACACATATATTATTTTTGACTGGAATATGCTATAAATTTTGACATTTTAGAATTATACCTATAGCAATATGCTATAGTTTTTTGTTATGTTTTGCATATGTATGTAAATATATATTTAAATTTTTGTTTACCTATTGAATCTGTTTCAAAATTTTATGTAGTCATATTTATATAACTCTGATTAGTTCTATTACTTATATTCTCCATGACAGGCCCACTGGATTGAGCACAGCTTTCAGGTTCTTGTATGTGCCTGCACATGTACAATAATCAAGATGATCCAAGTGAGTCTGACTAAACTTCTAATAAACATTGTTTTACATTTTTAAATTTATCTCTATTTCTTTATTGATTCTTTGGGAATTTCACATAATACATGCTAATTCTACGCACCTCCCAGTCCCTGCTCCATATCCTCCCCTCATCTCTACAGTGCTCACCCCCAAAAAAAATTTTTAAAAATCTCTAATGGAAACAAAACAAAAACTAGAAACAAGCAAGCAAAACCAATAAACAAAACAAACAAAGAAACAAAAGACTATTTGTTCCTCCATCTTTCCTGCCTCGCCAACACCTCTTCTTTCCTCATGGTGGCATTGGCAGCATCAGTGTGCCACATAGCAAACCTTTTTATCCAATCTGCTTTACTAGGAAATGCTCATTTCAATGAGTCATTGATCTGGTTCAAGGCCTCTGGTTTTTGGTGCACTGTCTTCAGTGGAATCCTCACTGAAACTCCTATGCATTATCCCACAGACAACCGAAGTCATTGATATCCTGCTGGCATCATTTCATAGGACCAGTCCCTTCATGTGTCCCAGCAGGTCCTAGATGGAGTAGATGTTAGCATGGACCAACCCAAAGCCCAGGTGTAGGCCTGGATGGAAGCTAACTAAGCTTGTCAGTCCAGGTCACTGTGGCCACCCCACTCTAGAGAGGGGTTCAGAGTCAGCTCCCCTATGCCATCAGGGTTAGTTTTCCTTAGCCCATGGTGAGGGGTGTGGCCATCACTTCCAAGTGCATGGGACGGTGAGTGACAGCTTTCCTGTGAAGGTTGAAGTCAGGTCTCTTTATGCAGTGTTCAGTGAGGGACAGAACCAGCTTTCCCAGGGCCAGCTAGGGTGGGCCATCTCAGCATGACCATTTGATTTCATCATGTGAAGTACCTATGGCCCCCTAAGGTAACATAAGGCACAGACAACACAGACCCCAGGGGAAGCAGGTCCACAGTCCCAGGCATGGTCCTCTGCAGCAGCTGAGTCTAGATGTCACCACTATACCAAGCGGCAGTATCGTCCACTCAGATCATCAGCACTGCCCCAGCTTCAGTGTGACACTTGGACATTAATATGGCCCCAGACACTGGCAATCTAGATGATCCTTGGTGGCATCAGGAGCTATGGCTATCACCGCAGACCCTGATGCAGTAGGTCCACTGACCCCAACATGGCCTCCAGTTGCAGCCCTGGCTGCATAGGTCACCATGGCACTGGGTAGTAGTGGGTGCCGCACAAATTTGTATGATCACAGCTGCAGCAATGCCCTTGGGCATGAACATGACCCGAGGTGGCTAATCAGAGCCCAAGCAATCACACAGCCCTCAGTTGCAATAGGAACCACAAATGTTGACTCAGACACTAGTTGCTGTAGAGCCAAGGAACCAGACATGACCTTACACAGCAGCCTGGCCCAGACTACACCATGGCCCTAGGTCACTCAGACCAGCATGACTCTAACAACTACGTGACCATTGGACACCTACATAGGCACAGGTGGCAGCACAGACACTGGGAACAATTGTTGCCTTTGATGGCAACATGGGACTTGGTTGTACACACAGAATTTGGCTATGGTAGGACCATGGCCTGAGACACTACCCTTGGCAGCAGCCTGAGCTCAGAAGTCACCATGGACCCAGTGGTCAAGCAGGCTACCCAAAGCAGTGTGTTCCTTACTGCCGTAACTTCTTCAGTTCTGTCTTTTTCCACAGCACATGAACAGTTCAGCTTCTCTTTCTCACCTTTCCCCACCACATATTTGCTCATCATAATGAGATCAACCCTCCTAACAGAATACCGGGCGAGTGGTGCATGCCTTTCCATCAGCCAGGTCTTAAGGTCCCAGGGTAGCCCCAGGGTGGCTCGCGTGCTCCTGAGTGAAATTTTATTTTTAACCTAATAATCATTAGTTTCTCTCACCTTAGAATCTCAGTAAATAACTTTTTTTTTTGTTTGTTTGTTTTTTTTGGCCCGGTAAGTCCTTTGTTAGTTTTAACATTTATTAGAAATTCTGTAAAAAAAACTTTGCAAATATTCTGATAATTAATGGAAAGAACCATTTTGAGGATGTGTATAATCATACAATTCATCAGAAAAAGATGCTGTCTAAATGATTGTTTTGTTGCAATACTGATCATTACCCAAAGTTGTTAATCTTCCACTCTCCTTTAACACCAACTTCAGTTCTCAAGCTTCATACAATACACACATGCTCAATGAAATCACTTTTAACCACTGATATATTTATACCTGGATATGTTTTTGTGGACTGAAATAACTACAATTCACAGCAGCACCAGAGAAAAATCATACTAAATTCTAAAAATTCTAAAGAAAAGAACATGACTTCTGTAATTTTTTGTTAAGTAATAAAATATTTATACTTTACAGGAGCTCTGAGTATAAAGTATAGAGTATATATATCATCCCCATCTTATCACTCCTATCTTGGTACAGTTTTCCCTATTAACTTCTTGGCACTGTAGAGATCTAATGCGCAATAATGAGGAAAATACTGATATCTGATTGGATTGTCAACTAAATTTCATGGATAATTCATGTTTCCAGTATTTGTGTTGTACATTTCATGTGTTTATTAGAGTATATAGTGGCATATTCATTACAGAGTCATACAAAGAACTCCACAGTCCTACAAGTTAACCATGCTCCATTCGTTCATTTCTTTTGTCTCTACTAGAGAAATTCTAGTAATCACTAATTCTTCTCTGTTCATAATTTTAAATTTCCAGGATACCATGAGACTAGAATCATAGGCCATTACCTTTCAGGGGTGATATTTTTATATGAACATATGCAATTGAAGACATTTCATATCATTTTATGAATTTCTAGGTAATTTATTATGATAACTTGGGGAGAGCTATTCTTATGTATATACCACCATTTCTGTTTCTGCTTTTATTTTCCAAAACCTATGAAAGATGGCTTAGAAGTATTGATAGTGATCATTTCAGCTGCATGGTAGCAAATAAGGAGAGGAACATGCTGTTTTGAAACCCCATCAGCATTTAAGGTTGGAATTTACATACTATTACTGGTATTAGATATATTTCATGGTTTTATTGTGGTGACACAATTTTGAGAAATTCAACAGTTAGGTGCCAGGTATGTTCTCCAAAGACTCATAAATTGTTTCATTTTTATCCTGTCAGTGAGGTGCAATGGAATGTTGTAGATGTATAATCTGGTAGAAGGTGCAAGTTGGGATCCGCACTTAAGAAGAATTCTGGTGT
Organism: Ellobius talpinus; assembly: GCA_001685095.1. Lineage (NCBI taxonomy): Eukaryota > Metazoa > Chordata > Mammalia > Rodentia > Cricetidae > Ellobius > Ellobius talpinus. The sequence continues at coordinate 18,912 of LOJH01019923.1, read as the reverse complement.
TTTCTTTGATCTTTCTCTTTCTCCTCTGAAAATGCCTCTTCTATGATGTTCTCCTACAAAAACATGTCTAAATGTATGGCTTCCAAGCAACCAAAGAAACATGAACCCAAAACAAAAAACATTTATTTTATATATGCTGTTTATTTTGGATATTTTTGTAACAGATGCTGCTAAAATTCTAACACAAACACATTTTCAATTTATTCATCATATTCTTGTTTTCTTTTCAATAATGGATGACATTACTTTGGCCATTATTAAATCGGTGTATCATATTTAACTGCACTTCACTCACTTTGATAGACATAAATGACATCATTTTATAGTGTTTTTGATTATTAATTGAATGAAAATGACACTGGAAGTATCTTTAAAGGAGGAAATTAATATCATTTCTCATAAAATATGGCTTGTCTACTTTCTGAGCATAAATCTTCTCTAATTATTTCCGAGTTAGAGTTGCAATTTAAAGGTTACCCTAAAATATAAAATGCTTGTTTCTGTTTCATAAACACAAATATTTATGAATTCAATTATCAGTTAATTATCTGAAAAGGGAATTTTTAACCCAGCATGAGGCTGTTGCTTTCCATATCTTAGTCACTTCCCCCAAACAGAGCTAAGCTCTCATATCACCAGCAGAAGACAAGTGAGAATTAAGACAGTTGCAACCTTTGAGTCCATTATGGAAATTTATAATTAATGATATTGGAGGTGTTTGCCACTTAAATCAGGTATTATGATTTCAAGGATAAATAGAAGCATAAAATATAAAAACTATGTATCAACTTGATATGACTTGACTGGCTGATATGCATGGGAGGCCTGAGCTTTTCTGAAGAGAAAGGAGGAGGAAATGGGGGGAGGGATAACCCAGGTTGGGAATAGGGATTGGGAGCAGAGGTGGAGGGAAAATCTCAATTGGGCTGGAAAAATATTTTTAAGTATTATTTTGCTAAGTTGGTTTAGTAGATAACCAATTCCTAGATCTATGGGATTTTTTTCGTTCATGTTAATTTTCCCAGTCATTTCTGTTGCCAGATCAATAATGGTTTTACACCTAGCTCACAGGTTTCCTCAAATTTAAAAATAAACTATTCTAAAAAGGTTCATTTAGTATTTTAGCTATATCTAAGGGCAGTTCATTATCTTATTTCTACAATACCCCAATAAACAAATCGTTTTTCTTTGGTACCCTGTATGAACAATCTGTTGTGCATTGTAATATAAATAACACTATTTTCTCACATTTCTATACTGGTATGTGTGTGGGTGTGTGAGGTTGTGTATGTGTGTGTCCTTTAAAATGGGATTTGGGGTCTTTATTTCATTTGGAAAATCAGCTGTTAGAGTTTTCTAATTCTGTCTCTTTACCAATTTTCTTCATTGAGTTTCAACACTTTAATATCTTACTAGATGATTTATCCTAATAGTTTCTTGTCCATTACCATTTAATTGACTTCTTTGATTTTTTTGTCTCTTAATTTTGACATGCTTTTTTTGTACTATTGGTTTTATCTTTACATATCCACTCCTTCTGTAATCACATCTGTGTTTATAGCTTCAACATTGTAGGATTAACAACTTTCCCCTCTTTTCTCCTTAGTACAGCTCAAACTTAACAACTAATAAATTGTTTTTATTTTTCAAATGAAAGCTTCTGTATTTGACGGTTGCATGACTGAAATTTTTTACAGAATTTGTGATAACATTCTTGTATGATCTGATTCACTTCCTCAAAACTAGGAATTAGCCCTACCTTCCAAATATTACCCAAATCACCCACAAGGTAGCATGTAGAATTTATTCCTGCAAAGCTAATTAAGTGATTCTAATATCTATATGCTTTTTATATTCCCTAAGAAAAAAGATTTTCTTTTTTTAAAGATTTATTATGTATACAACATTATGCCTGCATGTATACCCACACGCCAGAAGAGGGCACCAGACCTCATTACAGATGGTTGTGAGCCACCATGTGGTTGCTGGGAATTGAACTCATGTCCTTTGGAAGAGCAGCCAGTGCTCTTCACCACTGAGCCATCTCTCCAGTCCAAGAAAAAAGATTTTCAAATAAATAAATAAACTAGCAAAAGGGTAAGTGTAATATTTTTACTGATCTCTTTGTTGTAAAAAATAAGTATTTTGAAAAAAAAATCTTTGAAAATTATTGAATTTTTTATATCAAATTGTTTCAACAATGGTGACAAATGTTAGAAAATGCTATAAGAAACAGGGTAAATTAGAGTTTTAGAGAAACAGGAAGTGATTTCTAACTTTACCTGAACTTCTTTTTATATACTTTTATTAATTCTTTGAGAATTGCACAAATTGTATTTTGATCATATTCATACCCTTCCCCAACTTCTACCAGATACCTTCCTGATTCCATGCCTACCCAACATGGTGTCTTCATTTGCTTTTAAATCTATCAGGTCTAGTTAAGGATGATTGTATGCATTGAGGTGTGTGGCCATCCACTAGAGAATGTTCTACTCCTCAGGGTCCACATGCTTAAGGATGTGGATTGAAACCCTTCCTCTCCCAGAAGATAAACACCACTAATAGCTCCTCAGCTACAGGTGGGAGGACTTCATGATGACTTCCCCACCTATGCTGGGATTTTCTTTGACCTGACATTGAAAAAGTCTTGTGCTTGCTGACACAGTCTGTATAAAATTTACATGATCTTAAAACATTTCTTAGAAATTTCTTTTTATCTCCACTTCAACTCAATAAATATATAATCTAACATGACTTAACCCTTGCTTTCCCTACTGTGGTTCTTAATTTTGTTTTTCTTAAGCTTTTGATTTTAATTTCCTATATAAAATTTCAAATCTGACCTTGTAATCCTGATATGGGGTTCCTTTATAAACATTATTTCCTTCATCACAAAATTAGCAAATAAATGATTACTAGCATGAAACCCTTTATTGTACCTTACTGTTCTTCAGAGCATGGGGCTATAAAGGGTCAAAAACAGTTTTTTAAAAATCACAATGGGGCCCCAAAGAAAAAGACACATGAGAAAAAGGATAATGATAAGGTCAAAGACTAGAAACAAACATTATTCTGACCTTACCCTAAAAAAAGATAAATAGCTACAAACTCTCTATAATTCTCACCCCTAAGGACTAAAGAATAATGAGAAATGTAACAGCTCCATTAACGATAGCAATGGATGTGAAACAGATCTTCATAGAAGGAAAGATTCATGAAAACCGTGAGTTTTCAGAGAGATCTAAACAGTTGGAATGATCCTCATAGGAATCAGATATTTGCAAAAGTAATGCAAATCATTTCATGAATTTATTTCATAAAACTACCTCTCCTCTTAGGCTTCCTCATAAAATATCAATGTATATATATATAATTAGATAGATTCTTTCAAACACAAGGCAAGTTTTACTTGTAATAAAAATGTAGAACAGTTTAAACCAAAGCCATCCCTGCCTTAAAAAGAAAAATGGTTCAATAACTATTTATTTGAACTATTCAACAAATTAACACACTATTTTATCCTCTCAGGTTTATTACTCTGTGTCATGGATTTAGTGCAAAACACACCACAGAGAGTGCACTAGAGCATTTATTAACAGCTTCTGTCACACCCAGAGGTATGCGGAAAATGAATTATTAATGGATTTCTATCAGAAATGTGCTATATCTATTACCTACTCCCATCTTACATTACAGAATATTATGGAAGTTTGTATGATGGTTACTAAACTCATGGAGATAAAGAGAAAATAAAACTCACATTGAATTAATTTCCATATTTTAGGAGAACAAGCTTGACCATATAACCCTCTACATAGACACTTGGTACAAACTTAAATATTAATGCAGAAAGGTTTGTAAAATATTTTCAAGTATGAATTTTTTCAGTGCCTTATGATTAATCTCTTTTGTGATCTACATTTCCTGAAAGCTGTTTTTGATTGTCATGATATAGTCTTTTTTGCATTTATTTTTTTAAAACTCCCTTTTTACACACACACATATGTTGTCTAGATATTTCTTTTATATTCAAAATGAAATTTACAAAGCTCAGGAAATGGGATGACTCAAAATACCTATCCACAAGGTTATTGAAGCATTAAATGATTCCTAAGAAACAGATGATCTCTGAATAAGTTGATTTTTCTACAGACTACCAGAACTCTAGGGTTGAAGTTTTCACAATTCATTATCCCACCCTGGATGCATGTTTCTGTGTTGTAGCTACCTTTTAGACACCCACTGTCCTGTCAGTATTGACTCATTTACACTTCTTCTAATAGCACCAACAAACTAAGAAATTCAGTTCATTAACCAATACTTGAGCACATTCATTTCTGAGGTCTGTCAGCATTATTCTTTTAGAGATGAACTGATGCTAGATTGTGTTGTCCCAGGAAAAGACACATACACAACATATAATGATTGGGTTTTTTTCCTTAAAAAGGAAAAAAAACTCAAAGCAACAAAAAAATCAACTTGTACTCTTTACACATCCTTTTCACTATATTTTTTCACATATCTAGAATCAATAACTTATTTTAACTAAAATTCACACTTATTTTTGCTTTCATAAAAATGTATTTTATCTTTTAGTTACCTTCACATTTTGTGTTACATATTATTGCTTTGGTTGCGGAAGTAATTACATTTTGAAAACTAGAATGTTGTTTTACATTTATTTCTTTCCCGTTTTTTGTCGTTGATGTATACAAATATGAAAGTTTTGCATACTGTTATGTTATTGATTGAATTTAGTTTTACATACTGTATAAGGCTTTAATCAAGCTGATCAATGTTGGTACTCAATATTTATCACTAAAAATATGAGTTTTTTCTAACTTTTGAGATATTTAACTTTTGAGATATCTAGTACCTAATTATGTATACTTTTAGTACATTACAAGTTTTTCCTAGTAGAAAACATTAACTAATAGACAATTTCTTCATCGTTTCAGTTTATCTATTCTCCATAATCTGTGAAAACCAGATTTCATAAATGACTGTTTTGACATTTTATGAGATTTTGCAGAATTTATAGTTGGACATTTAGATCATTCACCTAATTATATTTTATTATAAGAAAGTTGCATAAATCCCATGATTCTATTATAAATTAATAGTATTCAAATTATAGTTGACTCTTATTTTCTTTACCATTGATCATTTGATGGGCATTTTGCTTAAAATATTTGTGCTATATAAACAGTGCAATACAAGGTAAGGACATGCAAATGTTTATTTGAAACTTGATTATTTTGTCTTTGTTTACCTTCCAAGGAATGAGTGTGCTGGGCCATAAGTTATCACTATTGATATGGTTGTGTGTTTTTAATTTTTAAGAAAACATCATTTTATATTCTTTACCTGTTTCATATTTTTACATTCCTACAAACAACATTTGTGGCAGTAGACTTGATGAGTTATTCACTTTCATGACTTTTTTAGAAAATAGGAGACCCAAACCCAGATAAAATAAATATTAATATATTTGTCTTTTTGTTTGATAGTTATTATGGATTCTTTGCATATGTAGACATTAACCTCTTATGATATACAGTTCAAAAATATTTTCTACTATTTTGTAAATTGCCTTTTTAGTTTGTTGACTATTTTCAGTTGAGTTCTCAATTGTTTCTTTTGGGTTTTTTTGATTCTCTGCTTTTGATCATTTACCAAAATATCACCTTTCCAATGTCCTTAAGTACAACAACCATTATTTCTCCTGAAACTTTAAAATCTGTAGGTCAAATATTTAACTCTGTACTTGTTTTTAAACTAATTTCTTGTTTATGGTGAGAACTAGAATTGATTTTTTATATTGTTATATATAAAAATATATAACAATATTTTATATTGTTCTTGCTAGCAACATTTACAGTTGAATATTTCTTTTCTAACTTGTGTTAACTACAACTTTGTTGAGAATCTGTTGTGAGGACTTGCATTGTTCTGTTTTCTCAGGATGGTTTTAATTAATTGAGGTTTGGGCTGAGTAGTTTGCTTTTTGCTTGTCTCTATATAAATTTCAGTATTATAACTTATTCCATTGGCAGCCTATCTACTTATTTAAATATATTGAAATATTATCTCATGCATAGAAGGAAACTCACTTTGGTGCGGTGACATTGTCTTACTGATATGATCTTTAATTATGTTTCATAGCTTTTCCATAAGATATTTAACATCAGTATATATCAAAGATATTATAGAATATATATAAAATAAGCCTCCCTCAAAACTATTAAACTATTTCCTCTGGATAAGATGTGCAGTCTATGAGTAATCTGACCTAGTAGTAGTAGTTTGATCCCTTGATGGTTTCCATATTTGATGGAAATTAAATAAGATATTAAAATTAAGTGATGAACTCTGCCCAAGTTTTTTTTTATTGCTATGATAAAACACCATGATCAACAGCAGCTTCCAAGGAAAAAGGTTTATTTCAACTTAGAGTTCTCCAGTAACCCTCCATCAGAGAGAGAAACGTCCTAGCAAGAACTCATGGAGAGACCTGCATGCTGGGACTAAAACAGAAGCCATTGAGCAAAGTCGTTTACCTGCTTGCTCTCTCATGGCTTGCTCAGCCTGTTTTCTAACACAATTCAGGTCTTCCTGCGGTTTGGCAGTAGCCACAGCGGGCTGTCCCTTCTCACATAAATCATTATTCAAGAAAATGTCTTGCAAAATTGTCCACAGGCAATCTAACGGTAGCACATTTTCAAATAAGATCCTTGCTTCCCAGATATAGGGTCTGTGTCACAATGTTCTAGCTTTCCATGTACCAATGTAGAAACAGTAAAGCTAAATGATTCAAGCTTCCACCACTGTGACACAAAATTAATTTCACTCCCTTAAACTGTTTGGCTCAGTATTTTGTTACTATGATTAAAATGGGAAGAGAAAAGGGGGAGGGAAAACATGATCAAAATTTATTATATGAAAGAAATTTTAAGGAAAATAATAATGGTTGCTTTTTAATGTGACTATAATAAAAGGCATTTTTCATGCTTTATTTTGGCTGAGTCCTTCTCTGCTACCATTATAGGACGTATTTGGCTCTGCTGTTTTCTTTGTCATAATTTGTGTAGCATTTCCATTCTTATGTGTGTGTGTGAACATGTATGTGTAGGTCAGAGAACTCCTTCAGTTGTTGCTGCTAAGAAGCCACCTGCCTTAATTTCTAAGTCATGATTAAATATTGTCTGCATCTTCACAAGTAGGCTGGTCTCAACACTGTGCACACACAGTGTAAAACACCCTGCCTGGTTTCTCCAATGTGACTTTACACTACAAACTCTAGTTTTCATGCTTATTAAGAAAGTCCTTTATGAAGCTTCCTCACTTGACCCTAATTCAGTCATGTTAGATTAATAGTTCTGTATGTTTTTATGTAATCCTGGTAAGATATAAATATATTATCTATTCTTGCCTATAAAATTTGATATGACTGAACAATTCCTAAAAATCATTCTTACATCTGTGGTATCAGTTTCACTATCTGCAAGTATCTGATTTTATTAACTTGAAGATTCTCTGAATTATTTTGTTAGTCTAAGGGTCCGTCAATTTTGATTTATACTTTTCAAATAAAACTTCTTTGAGTGTTACTGACACATGGTAATAATTTTCATTTGCCTGAGCTAATGGGAGCTCACCAACTCCAACTCGACTGGGAGTGAGTGAGCATGGAATCAAACTAGTCCCTCTGAATGTTGGTGACAATGTATGGCTGGGGAAGACTAGGGAGCCACTGGCAGTGGCACCAGGATTTATTCCTACTGCTTGTAGGGGCTTTTTGGGACCCATTCTCTTCGGATGGATACCTTGCTCAGCCTTTATTTAGTAGGGAGGGCCTTGGATCTTTCCCGTAGCAATGTGCCTTACCCTCTCTGAGGAAGTGTATGAGGGTGAGGTGAGGGAGAAGTGGAAGGAATGGGAGGAGGAGAGGGAGTGGCAACTGAGATTGGTATATAAAATGAAAGATTTTCTTTTATTAAAAAATGAAAGAAAAAAGTCTGCCTCCGATCTTAGATGCATCGTTGCATAAATGTTTCTTTCTGTATAGACTATAATGAGGACACTAAATGAGACATACATGGATGTAATCTACGTGGGAAGTAGTACAAGACAGGATTTTCTAATTGGGAGCTTGGGAACCACGGGACAAGGTTGAAAGGAAGTGGAGAGAAAAATGTATAGCTCAATAAAATCAATATAAAGTAAAAAAAGATTAGTGTTTCTTATATGCATATGATGTAAGTTATTTTCACCTTTGTTCTTTTATTATTTGAGATTATAATAACATAGTAAGATACCTTTCAGTTTCTTTTTCACCTTCTGAATCCTGTCACAGTCCTCCTTCCTCTTTAATTGTTCTTATTAAATGCTGTAACATGCATATTTGTGTAATACACATGTGTGTATACTTTCCTGAATACACACACACAAACACACACATATATATAATGTTATTCATATTTTTCAGGATTGACATATGATAATGTATAACAATCTGTGTGATCTTCTCTGGGAAAGACTATTTCTTCCCACTCTCTTCATTCTTTAGTAGCATGTGGTTTTTGGGATAGGTGGGAGTCCTGAGCTTTTCCAACAATTGTTAGAGTTATTTGGGAATTAAAAAGGTCTTATAATATGTCATGCCAATGCAGCAAATAAGTGTCCCTCAACAATCTTAAGAATTATTTTACTTTACTATTAAAACTAAGATTTTCTTAAAAACAATAACAAAGCAGTACTTATTACACAAGAGTTACTGTGCTAGGATTAAAATATCTCCATGCCCTAATTGCATTGAACGAAGCAAAATATACACATTGAACTCTTCATAACAACATAGGGAGTCTTTGCATGATTTAAATTTCTTCAAGCCAGGGTCATGAAACTGGATGAATGCATTCAGATATTTTGAATAAATTTCTTCAAAGGAGACCAAAAAGACAGATATCATCAACTCCAAAATTATCAGGTGAATTTGCCCTAGAAAATATCTTAGTAATTCAATCAACTTCTGTGGACAGTTTTAAATCTGCTTATGTGATATACAACTGATGTTGTCATAAACAACTTTAAGCAGAATCAAAAGAGATTACCTGTACTGTCACTCACAAATATTTGACCATCTCATGATTTGAGTTTTATTACTTAGATAGAATTTTTATTGGTGGATATACAAATAATATTTTGAAAAGAAAATATTATATCAACAGAGACAAACTATATTTGTCAAACATCAAAATATTTTTAAGCTTTGACAACTTGAAGGATTGTAGTGATATTACCTTTGATAGGGAACACCAAAGAAAAAATTGTATGGTGGAAAGAGTTGATGAATTTGGACATACTAATTCTGATGTGGGTTATGGACCAAAAATAGATATCTAGAATCTAGTAGAAACTTTGTTCCTATGAATATTCTTATCCAAATGTAGATAAGCAATAGCAATTAAATTTTTGAGAATCAATTGATGTATCATTTCTCCGGGTATATGCTTTTATTTATTAGGGTTTTTTGATTTTCCTAATTCTGCATTTTTTTATTTTCTGAGCATTTTATAAAATACATTTGATCATATCCTTTTATCTTTTCTAACTCTGCCTAGATTCTCCTGCAGTCCAGTCCCTACATTCAACTTTATACTCTTCCTCTCTTAAAAGAACAGACAAAAAAATACAATAAAAGCAAACCACTGAGTTGGTTTATTTTTTCTGGCCAAATATTGTTGAACACAAAGCCTTCTATGTAGTGTCAGTGATATACACGAAATGACACTCCATTGGAGTACACTGACCTTCCCCTTCCTCACAGCTATGAAATATAAATATTTCTTTTCTGGAGTTGGAACTTGTATCTACATAGTATTCTGTATGCTTAATTTTGTGTGGCCTGAGTGTGTGCAGGTTTGTTCCTGCTGTGCATGTTAGTAGATGTCCAGCATCTGCTACACCATGCTTAGGAAACAAAAATTTTCTTGAAGTCATCCACCACCTTATTTTTAAAATTTCTTCTGCCTCGTCTTCCTCATGGATCCCAGAGCATGTTATGGACAGGAGAAAGATATACCTTTCTGTCTGAATGGTCAAGATCTTTCAATCTTTGTATGTTTTCTGTCTGTGGGTTTCCTTATTAACTACTACCTATTGTATGAAGAAGCTTCTCTTATGAGTAATGCAGTGCTCAAATTGTCACTAGCAGTCATTTAAATGCTATGTTCACTCATCAAATAATAGTAATAGGCGTTCTCTTAAGTCCTATTAGCTTTCTAGTCTCCGGTTCTTGGCCTCAGCTATGAGTATCATCTGCTAGGTCAGGACATAAATTTAATCACAAGGTGCTTGTTTACTTCATTTGTGTTCCTATTACACCAGTTGGTATAACACTCAGGAGGTCAGTATTTTTGCTAATAGTATTTGAAGCTAGGAAAGAGTGATGATTTCTTTTCTCCTAGGATGCCTTGGATATAGTACCTATCAGCACTGTGAACACTAATCAATGATGGTGAGGTGTCTATTTCTACATGTTCAATGACATGTATGTGTTATCTTCAGCAATAAGTTTTTTCCATTAGTTTGTGGAGGTAACACACACCATTGATAAAAGCCTGAAACATTTCCTGATAGGTCTATTTGACCTCGGTGGCCAAAGCTCCAAAAGATGTATCCTATTCCTGATATTGTATATATTATTCCCTAGATTATAATATATAAGTATTGTCTTCCCTATTATGTGGTAATTCCATTTAAAATCATTTCATCTGTATACATATTTCAGAAAAGTTCTACAGTGGTAGGTTTCCAAATAACATTTTAAAAGGTCTTGATTGTTAGTTATCCATGCAAATATTTCTTAAT
>LOJH01019922.1:0-20994 GCA_001685095.1 Ellobius talpinus | reverse complement strand
TATTTATTAAAATACAATTGAAATGTCACTACATTTCCCCTTTTTGTCTAAAATAAAAAGGCCATAACCAATATAAGAAAACTATATATGATAAGTACAATGACTATATAATATATTCAGGCAATAAATACATCAACAATATCTAGTCCATTTGAATTTGACAAATTCAAAGAAAATCTTTCATATCTATCCTATCTCGGTGAGTCCAAGGTCATATACCTAATTTACTTTCTATCATAGCTTGCTTTCTGTGTCTGGTAAACTATAACTATCTAATCTTCAACTCCCTCAGAGACCCAAGAAGAAAATCATATTACCTGAGTAAGCAGGAATTGCAAGAAAGTGACTTTCAAAAAATGTGAGGTGTGGTGGTAAATGCTTTTAATCCTAGCACTCCAGAGGCAGAGCTTGTCAGATCTCTGAGTTTGAGGCCAGCCTGGTCTACAGCTCCAGTTTCAGAACAACCAAGCCTAGCCAGTACATCTGCAGCCAAATGGTTCTGGCTTTTAGAAGAAAAGGGTTCTGTAATTTGCCTCTGAGACTAAGGAAAGACACTAATACTAGGTGTGTTTCAGGGGTGTACCTGAATTGAAGCCTAGAGAGGCCATTGCTTGAAGCTGTAAAGTTGAAGCCTGGATTGTCTTGGAACCCCCCCCCAAGATCTTAGAGATGCCAGAGCTTTGGGATACCTGCCAAAGAAAGCTGCCAACGGGGAGTGGAACTAGACAAAGAGAAGGAAGTATGTTGCAGTCAACAAAGCTGAATAGAGTTGGCAATCTTTAAGAGTGTTTTGACATCAAACATGGAGATGCAGAGGTTTGAGTTTGCACATCTGGTTTTTGGTAATGCTTTGCTCCAATATTTCTTCACTATGCTCCCTTCCCTACATTTTAGAATGGCAATATCCTGTGACATATGTGTTAAAAAGTATATTATTTTTTTGTTTTGATTTCATAGGAATTACAGTAAAGAGATTAAATGACTCTCAGAAGAGACTTTGAACCTTGGACTCTTAAAAAATTGCTGAAACTGAGATAGACTATGGGGAATTTTGATGTTGGACTAAATGTGTTTTGCATTATAATTTTATTATAAGCTTATGAGAGCCAAGGAGTAAAATGGGGTAGTTTGATTGTAATTGGCTCCCATAACCTTATAGGGAGTGGCATTACATAGTAGATGTGGCCCCTGTTGGAAGTGTGTCACTGTGGGGATTAGCTTTAAGGTCTACTTCGCTCAAGGTTCACTCAGTGTGACACTCAGACCACTTCCTGTTGCCTGCAGGCCAAGATGTAGGACTCTCAGGTCCTTCTCCAGCACTATGCCTACCTGCATACCATACCTTGATGCATACCATGATGATAATGGACTAAACCTCTGAAAATGTAAGCCATCCCAATTAAATATTTTCCCTTTATAAGAGTTGCTGTGGCCATGGTGTCTCTTCACAGCAATAGAAACTCTAAGATACACGCATGAACACACACACAGCCACTTGTTCAATGCATTCATCAGACAGCTCTCAAAAAAAAGAAATACAAGTTCTTTATGTTTTAGTTTCTTTTCCTGTTATGAAAAATACTCTGACAAAATCAACTTAGAAAAGAAAAAGTTTCTTTGGTTCAGAGTTTCATTTTATAGTCCCGCATAGCAATGAAGCCATTGTGAAAGGAGTTTGCGGGAACTGGTATCACCACATCCATTCTCAGGATCAGAGAGCAGTGAGTGTGTGCAGAAGAGTGTTCAGCTCACTTTCTCCATCCTTATGCTCTTCAGGATCCCCTGTTTGAGTGTTACCACCCACAGTGGGTGATCAATTAATGTAATCAAGATACTACCTTGAAGACAAGCCACTAGCCAACCTAATCTAGACAATCCCTCATTAAGATTTACTTTCCAAGTGATTTTTACATTGGGTCAATTAGCACTGGTGATTACAATTTAAAAAAATAAATAAAATAAAATGTTTTTAAAACTGTTCAACCTTAGCCATTGCAGAAATGTAAAGTAAAACCACTTTTAGATCCTATCTTATCCTAGTCAGAATAGCTATCATGTAAGTGTTAAAGCTCTGAAGGGAAAGGTGTCCTGATACCCAGAAGCCAAGGAATACGTACATGTGTTGTATCTCTGAAGTTAAAGGTATTCTGACAGCCAGAAGCCAAGGAGTACCTACAGCTCAGAAGGGAAAGGTATCCTGGCAGAGAGTAGCTAAGGAGTACCTGCAGCTCAGAAGGGAAAGGTATCCTGGCAGTCTGAAGCTAGGGAATGCCTACATCTTGGAAGGGAAAGGTTTTCCAACAGAAGCACTACAGCTCTGATTCAGTCGGGATGGTTTCCCCAGCAAAGGGTTACAGTCATTGCTCCAGGAACATTTCCCTAATGCAAGTGTAACAACTCCAGCAGGGAAGGATTTTCCCAGTGAGATTGTCACAGCTCTGCTCCGCTCTGCTCCAGAGAAATGTTACAGCTCTGCTCAGCTTCCCCAGAGCGTGATAATTCTGCTCTAGAAAAGGAAACTTTCCCCAGTCAAAGTGTTACAGGTCTGCTCTGCTCCTGCTCCACTCCAGTGAAAGCCATTATATCTCTGCTCTGCTTAGGGACTTTCCCCACAGAAATGTTATAGTTCTGCCCCACTCCGGGGAGAGTCATTACAGCTCTGCTCTGCTCCACTCCCATGAAAGAAAGTGAATGCCACAAACCTCACTCACGAGATTTATTGGGAGGGTGGAGAGTGGCTGTTTCTGCCCGGGTGGAAACAGGGCAGTCTCAAACTGAACAGGTACAGGACTTATATAGGATTTCCTAGGGGGTGGAGATTTCAAAGGTGGATATTTTGGGGTTGGGGATTGGTAGGATTTCAATTCTTTAGCTTGGTACAAGTTCGGAGATTGGTTGGATTTCATGCTCAAGGATTGGTTGTTTTCATGCTCTGGGATGGGTTGATTTTCCTGCTCAGGGACTGTTTGGGTTTCAATTCCTGAATTGTTTGTGGGCAGGGTGTGTTTCTTTGGCTCTGGTCCCAGGGCCAGGGTTTTCTTTCACTGGCCCTTTTTATCCTACAACCGTCAAGCAAGCCGACGACAACAAATGTTACTTATGATGTTGGAAGACAAATGCCGACTGCTGGTGAATAAACTGCCACAGCTCCTTTGGAAATTAGCCTGGAAGTTCTCAAAAGTTTAAAAATAGAATTACCCTATGACCCAGCTATAGCACTACTAGGTATATATGCAAACGATCCTTTATTGTATCTCAGAGATACCTTCATAGCTATGCTTGTAGTTCCTCTATTCATAACAGGAGGGAAATAGAATCACATCATGTCCACCAATGTGGGACTGAATAACAAAAAAAAATGGTAGATATACAAATGAATGAATTTCATTCAAAAGTAAAGGAAAACAAAAAAAGTAAGAACGTGAATCCATCTGGAAATTATTATATTAACTGAAATATTAAAAAAAAGAGAGGCAGCACCTATTCCCTCATGTCAGACCATGCCTCCCACTTTTTGTACGGGTGTATTCATGTGGGAGTGAGCATAGGCAGAGAATCTAGAAAGGGAATGGAGAAGGAGAGGCTTTGAAGACACAGGATGAGGAATACAATAGAATAAATGTCATATGGATGGGGAGGAGAGAGCACAGCAAGGGAGGAGGAAGCACAGCAGGGGAGGAAGAAGCAGAGAAGGGGAGGAGGAAGCAGAGCAGGGGAGGACCAACCACAGCAAGGTGTGTCTGAAAATGCAAAATGGAACTCATTACTTTGTGTGACAATTTTAAAATACATTTACAATGACATAGAGCTTGCAGTATCTTGGGTAATTCCGACCCACGCCCCCCAAAAAACCAAAAAACAAAAAGAAAAGAAAACAAATATCAGACTTTTATATATTAGTTTAGCAACCCTTAAAAAAAATTCATGTGTTGTGGGCTTGGTCTGTGATGGAGCATGTAAATAATAAAGAATTTGGAATATGACTATACCATGAAATCCCTTAGCTATTCGAAAGGATAGTCCTTTCATGAACTTATAATTTATTGACATTGTTGGGAACTAATGGGAACTAGGAGGAAGGAGTTCTCTCACCCTCTGCATTGGCAAGTACTTCTTGATTTTGGTCCCATTTTCTTACTTTCTCTGCTTCTTGGCCAAACCTGAGGTGAGGAAATTCTACCCTCTTGTACTCTCTTCTGCCTTTCCTCAGTCCCAGAGTAATGTGTCATGTCTACCATGAGTTGAAACTCCTACAACCATGAGCCCAAACAAATCATTTGTCTTTTTAAATTGTTTTCTTGGGTATTTTAGTCACAGTGAAGGGAAGCTGTTTTGTGTCATCCATAATGCTGTTTCTCTGCTGAATTTGATAGGCAAAATATGCATTTTATTTTGTGGCCAAGAGTAAAAAATATTTTGACGCACAAAGGAAAATTAGAAGATCCCCGATCAGATAATAATCCCACTTATAGTCTGGGAGTTTGGTAAATTAATGTAACAACCAATAGGCCAGAGGAACTAAGCAGAAAGAGTTCCAGACACATGTGCAATTTTGATATTTTACCGGGATGCTATCACATATAGAAACTCTACACAGAAGACGAAAAAATAGAAAAACAAACAAACAAAAAACCCAAAGCCCTAGCATACATTTTAAAATGGTGGCTCTCAACCTATAGGTTGCAACCACTTTGGGGGGGTCAGAAAACCCTATCACAGGAGTCACATACCAAATATTTACATTATGATTCATAACAGCATCAAAATTACAGTTGTGAAGTGGCAATGATGTAATTCTATGGTTGGGGTCACCACAACATGAGGAACTGTATTAAAGGGTTTTGGCATTGGAAAGGGTTAGAGCCACTGTTTGAAAAGTTTCAGTCATGCTACAGGCTTAAATGTGAAAGATACAAATAAAATTTTTCTCAAAGAAAATTCTTAGACAACCTTAAAGAATTTAGGCTATTGTGATTTTAAGTAAAATTTGAAACAAATAAATTGAAACAAAATACAAAATGTATAAGAAGCCCCATAGAAAAAGTTAATACATTTATTAAAATCTCAAAATTATATTTAGTAAAGTAACATGAAAAAATGTAAAAAAAATCCTAAGAAAGCATTTTACTACATATAATAAAAAACTACTATCCTGATCACATGGACTTCTTATACAAATTATTAAGAAATAAAAAAATGAGCATTAGAAATTTGAGGAAAGGCTGGGTGATGGTGGTTCATAACTTTAATCCCAGCACTTAGGAGGCAGAGGCAGGTGGATCTCAGTGAGTTCGAGGCCAGCCTGGTCTACAAAGCAAGTTCTAGGACAGCCAAGATTGTTACACAGAGAAACTCTGTCTGAAGAAATCCCCCCAAAGGAAAAATATTGGGGGGAAAGAGGTAATTGAAAATTAGCCAGCAAACATGAAAAGATACTTTGCAGCAATAAAATGCAAATTAATAAATTACAGTGACAGCAGCACTACCTAACAGCTCTTAATCAGAGGATTTAAAATCTGATGTGTCACGTATTGGCATACATATGAAGCAACAGGGCTATCTTAGTTTGGATTTCTATTGCTGTGAAAACAAAAGAATGAACAAAAATAAATAGATAAGTAAATAAATAAAAATAAGATGACCAAAAGCGAACTGGGGAGAAAAGGGTTTATTTGGCTTATGGGTTACAGTTCTAATGGAGGCAGGAACTGAAACAGTGGCCATAAAGGAATGCTGCCTACTGGCTTGCTCTCCATGGCTTGCTCACCCTCTTTCCCTGTACCACCTATGTCCACCTGTCCATGGGAGCATCACCCACAGTGGGCTGAGCCCTCTAACATTAATCAAGAGATTGCCCCAAAGACTTGCCTCTGGGCAATCTTCTGGAGGCCTTTCCTCATGAAGTTTCCCCTTCTCAGGTAAGGCTAGCTAACAAAAATGTCACAAGGAGCTTTTGGTCTGTGGCCTGTGCTGAGAAGAACAACTTCACTCAACCGTGTTGGAATCAGCCTGGCCTCCCATGAGTGTCTAGTTAGGGTTTTGATCACAAGATAAATACCATGACCATAAACATCTTGGGGAGGAGAGGGCTTATTTGTTTACACTTCCAGGAAACAGTCCACCACTGAGGAAAATCAGGACAGAACTCACAGCAGGAACTTCGAGGAAGGACTGAATGCAGAGGTCATAGCTTGCTCACTGGCTTGCACCCATATATATAGCACCCAGGACCACTAGTCCAGGGTTGGTACCAATACTCACAGTGAGAGGAACCCTTCCACATTAATCAACAATCAAGGAAATGCAACACAGGCTTCCTCACAGGCCACTCGGGCATTTTCTCAGTAGAGATGCCCTCTTTTCAAATGGCTGTGGCTTGTGTCAAGTGGACATAAAACTATTCAGTACCATAGGACAGTCGACTGAGTACATAAAATTGAACTGGAGTCAGTGTTTAGGAACATTATCAATAAATTCCATAAGTAACTCAGATGTCTACCAATGGTAAAATTACAGATACACTGTAATGTTAAAATGGAAGGGTGTTGATCAGAGACATAATAAAAGACAGCAGCATGCAAACGTCAGACCATGATGCTCCCAAATCTTCTACTGAATGAAATAATAAAAACAAACAAAATATTACACAGAATATAAATTCGTGAACCTGAAAAATAGGAAAACTAGATCTGTAAGTAGTAAGATCATTTAAAACAAAAGAGAAATGTGATGGCCACGGTAAAAGCTGGATTGATGGGACTTGCTGGTGACAGGTCAGAAGTCAAGTAAGTGGGGGTGGAGATGCAAGGGCCTCAGGAAAACTTGTTCAGTTTCTATTTCTTAACTTCACAGTAGATAGCTCACACATCGACGTGTCATTAAAATCTTTTAAGGCAACAAATACATTTATATGCTCTTCTCTCTAGGCTTCAATAAAACAAATGGGAATTGCACAACAATTCCCACCTTCCTACAAAATGCTAAACCTGGATCACTCTGCTTTTCCCAAAAGCTGCACGGAGATAGGAGGCTATTTGGTTATAATTTTTCTCAGTAATACATTCCAGTCTTGACCTCTTGACCCTTCAAAATACCAAGTATAATTACACTGTGGTATTTTGTTTAGGAATACATAATTAAAGGGCCACCACTAAGCTGGGGTAGTGTATAATGTTTTCCAACTGCTGGAGGTAGAATACACCATTGTAAGGTATAAATCTGTTCTTACTGGACTTTATTTCATAGATTTATGTTTTAGAAACCTGTCTTCATTCTACCACACTCTCAGTTTGGGCTCACAGATTATAAATAAATCATTGTTTGGGAAAAAGTCAAGAAAATATTTCCACAAAACTCGTCCTTCGTTCTAGAACAAACTATGCACACTTAAATAGGAGGTTTTTAAATCTAAAATTTCCAGAGCTTTATTGCTCTATTTGTGTGGTATTGTAGTTGCCAAAGTCTGATCTGGACTATGAGAAGAAAGGACCCCATCCATTCAATTAAACAAGAGTAGTTAGTGAGCAGAGGAAATCCATAGAAATGAACCGTAATCTCACTTATTTTTACTCTGTTGCCTTTGACAGAAAACTCTTCAACTCAGTGTATTTCCAACGCCAGGATTTTCTCCTTTCTTGTGATTCCTGGCTGTTCTGTCTTTAAAAACTAGAAACATAGTTTTGAGTTTTCCTCCTCAGATAGCTAATTCATGCAAGATTCAGTGAATATTCCTTGAACTCATTCCAGACTTTTAGAAGAGAGAGCTTCTTTTTACTCTGTTTTATGAAACCCTTTGTTGACTAGCTCATACATCTATGAATAGGTACATTGATCTGAAGGGTTAAATTCATTACTGTCTCGTGTGAGGTAATAGCAAATTAGAAAATGGACGTATTTGAACCCTGGCAAGAATTCCTGAATGCTAGTCTCTTTCTGTGTGAGTCATGAATATGCTTTATGACTCTTTTGCAGTAGATATAGGAGTAATGGTGTTTTCCTGTGTAATACAATCATTGCAGTATTCACAGAAAAGCCACTCTTGGCATTTAATAATGTGACAAAATCCACCATTCCTTCTTTAGAGAATTCTACTACCCCATACAGAAATGTACATAGGGAAGTAGGCCACAGACCCCTTGGAGTTAGCATTTAAAACAAGCAACATAAGCTGGAGCATTCCCTTAATACTCTGGAAATTAGAAACACTTAGAACTTTAGAAACTTATACACAGATACCCATAAACATGTGTGTGTGTTTGTGTGTGTATGTGTGTGTGTATATACATACTGACTGATTTAGTAAGTCCCCATACACAATCAATAGAGATGCATTCAGCCTCATTCGGAGAGAGTCAGATAGGCATCACAGGGGCTATGTGAACACAGGTTTCTGAAAATTTGTTTATCTAAATGCAATCAATGCTCCACTCTGTAGCAGGACTTAGCCTCAGTAATTCAAGTTGCGTATTATTATTGCATTTATCTTGGTTTTGACCAGGTTATACTGAACCATATTAAGAGCATGTAATACACTGTATAATGTATACATGTGTACAAAAGTACACAGACCATAGGAAATAATTTAATAATTTTTCACAAAATAATCATAGTTTGTACTTTTAAACAGAAAAATATCACATCTTAAAAGTATCGCCTTAATTCGTTCCAGTCATTATTCTGTCATCCAAAGAAGACAGCATCTGACTTTTCATACCATAGATTTATTTTTGTCTGCCTTTAAGCTGTGTAAATCAAATTAAACAACCTGCACTCATGTTTTTACTACCCAATATTAACCTTGTGAGATTGTTCTTATTTATGTTTTGCTCACACACATTGTTATTTAGTATAAAATAATGATTTGAAAGCATAAAATATTATAACTATAGAAACGGTGCTTAAGAAGTAGCATTTAAATGTTAAGAAAGAACATTGGCTCGAATCTCAGGAAGCTAAAGGAAAGCTAGCCTGAGCAATTAGTTCTTTTTGACTCTTCTATCCTACAAAGAAAAAGTGCAACTCATTTTGATCTCAAACAGCAAACTGCTATTACCGGAATGCGGGAATTTACCTGAGAGCCCATTTCCCCCATCTGTTTGACCCTCCTTACTGAGGAGAAGATAAGGGTAGAGGCAATCTTTCCCCCTCTCTTATGCTTCTGTCATCTGGCTTGCCTCTGGGTACGAGTCTTGGCATTTCACACAGCCTCTTGATATATGAAGCAACCGTATGAGACTAAAACATAATGAAGGGAACAGTTGAAAGAGCAGGGTGCCAGAAATGTGTATTGCACTTTCACGGTGCTAAGCCATCTTCTACACTCATTGTTAAATGAGATCAGATTTTTCTGATAAGTTAATACTAACACAGGGATTTTCAGTGAGTGCAAGGGAAAAGCACTGCTTGCATATTTTATCTGATTAGAATAAATTAGAATAAAACCATGATCTTAATAAGACGTGCTTGGAATTGTGGTGAATTTTACACTGATTTCCTAAAACTCAGCAAGGCTCAACTAGTGCAATTTGGTGTCCAGTCCCCGGATGAGTCCCACAGTTACATTACATTTCTTTCAGATCATGATTTCTTTCAAGAAACGTCCAAATTTCCTGCCATCGTAGTGGGACTTAAGAAAACATCCAAACACTTCCTGACTGATTCTACGGGGGATGCCAAGAGTCAACGTGCTTTAGGCATGGTTGTTACACTGGCAGCAGTGGGATTTATCTCTCTACATTTTCCTTCAAGAAGGCAGGCTACTGTAACCAGTAGTCTGAGATGACTTGTTGCCTGCTTACATAAGAGTGTCCCACAGATGTGGGGTGTGAGGTGAACCTTATAAGAGAAGGAGGTAGAGATCCTAGACCATGAACAGTTCATACTCCTTTCCTGCTAGAAACAAAATTTCTAGTTATTCTAGTCACACCTTTATTTCTAGTTAGTTATTATCTCTTGCACTGAATATCTCTTTATTCTGCATGCATTTTTTGAAATTTAGGTCACAATAAACTTAATTTTATGCTTAGTGTTCTTTTTTAAAAAATTAAAACATTTTTGAAATTAAAATAGTAATCCATAATTTTTCCATTTCTAGTTCTCCTTCTGTCTCCTCCCAAGTGTCCCTACATTCCTTATTTTTCTTGTTTTCTTTACACTTAAAGTAACTCCACTTTATGTTAGAGTCATTGGCGTATCTCTTGAGGAATGCCAGAGTCTGAGGATCCTATCATGCTATATGACATCAGACTAACAACTTACATGTGTGTGAGTCCATCATGTACACTGTGGAGTTCAGCAGTGTGAGTGGAAAAGCCGCCCCATACTACACTAGTAGGAACATTTAAGCTGTTAAATCACAAGGACAAATTATATTTTTTATATGCTCCTTAATGAATAACTAATTACATACAACTAAGGACCTAATTAATACATTTTAAGTTTAGCTTTCTATTTTATAGAAAGAAAATCAACGATTTGGGAGTCTTTAACAGCAAGCTTAGCGCAATGTTAAGCAGCAAAACCATCTTTAGACACTAGCTTCTGATCAGTGCAGACTATTTAAATGAGGCCTACTCTCAAACCAAAAGTCAAATGGTACCGTGAAAACAAAGTCAAGTATTTCTCAGAAATTCCCAAATGACGAGTTATGAAACCACTCACTATAAACATGAAGAAAGTACAAAAAAACAAAAGCTTTGAACTGATCTTTCTAATGCACCTTTACACTAAAACTGCCATGTTTCAATAAATTTAGAGAGATGAACAGAAAAATAAAATCTTTTACGGAAATGAATATGTACGTTTCCAAAATGGACCCAAGAGCTCCAGGGTTTACCATCGTGTCCCCAGGTAGGCACTTCCACAGGAGGTAAGGCAGCTGCTGGCCAGCTTTGGCATCTTGACAGCAGTCATATTTCTGGAGGCACGGATTTACTCTGAACAACAAGGTAAATGTCTTGTACACAGATAGGGTTTTATTTAACTCTTCGGGTATGTCATTTTCTACTTACATTTCCTGGAAAATGCGTGCATATTTTGTAACCGATCTATGAATAATGAAATGTCTTCTAATGAATGGCAGAATTCAGAAGGTTCAGAATTTTAGCCTGGGTAAACAAGTACATGTTTGTATGTCTGTCTAAGTTTATGTGTGCTCACACTCCGTCCCATAAACCATCTCACAAAAAGGTTTCTGAAGACTTTTTCGGCCGCCCACTTTCCACCTTTTACGGCGTGGTGTGTGTGGAGGAGGGGAGCTCTCTATAGGAGTCCTGTTATGTGTTTCTCTCTTGAGACAGTGTGGGAAATTTTAGGAAGTAAGGCGTGTATCCTCTCAAGGTGCTCTTGCGGCAATAATATTCGGTCAGAAGAAGAAAGCACATTCTCTTTGTTTACCAGATAGATCTGTTCCTGTGGAAAGACGTGAAGACTTTGGCTATGTTGAAGAAGTACGAAGGAAGGGAAGTAGATTGTGCTGTCTGTATCAGCCAGAGTGCTGGGTATCACAGAGAGCCTGGCTTCGGGGTGTTGGTCACTCCTGCCTCATCTAGCATCTTATTATTTATTTTTTCACATGTGCATCTCAAGCCTCACATGCCACCCCACATACAGTTTAGGTGGAAAGGGGTCTCTAGGGATTCCTTTCTTAAATGCAGAATATAGATGATGCCTGCATGGAGCTAGGAACATGACCTGGATTTTCCACTTACACTCATAGTTTCTGAGATTTCTCAGACAGGGAATGAGATGAAAACTACAGAAAGAAATTATGAAACTTAATCCCCATTTACTATTGAAGGACAATGACACAAATGTAATCATAATTCCTATGTCACTCAGACACTATCCATTGCATTTTACACTCCCTTTGAGTTTTGGTTTGCCAAGCACATTTGCGGCTTGATTTTTCTCATGACTAATGTATTTTCAAGTTGGTCTCAATTAGTGGGATGCTGTGATATCTAGGTAGGTCTTGTCTGCATTGTATAAGCCTTGCAAATGAAAAACAAAACCCAAGTCAAGAGGTGGTTTAAAATGCAAACATACAATTATACACACACTCTCTGAAAATGTACATTTTAATCTCCCTTCATGTGTATTTTACTTATCTGAGTTTTAAGTATAAGTACTTCAAAAATCTCCTCTTTTGCCAATTTTACAATGATATTAACTAGAAAGAGACGGTGAATGGAGAAATGTGTTTATGCCTGAACACCGCTACAGATGCGTAATGGAAATGTCAGCTCTGCTCTGCTGAACTGAGCCTTGGGTTTTGTAAGCATTGGTTACATAACATAATAGTTTCAGGGATGGATCAGCTACATAAAAGGGTATCCCTCTAATTACATGGCCATTGTGAAACAAGTGGTAAACCTGATGGACAAAGAAGAAAAGGGAAGTTGTTCCTCCGTTAAGAAACACAAATATTGCATTTAAAAATAAAAAGGCAGCTGATGATTAAGGTAAAACTTTCACTTACATTTGCTTGTCTTGTGTTACAAAACCATAGTCCAGCTACAAGAGATGCTGGCATCACTTACACACACCCGCAGGTCACTAGCAACGTTGCACACCTGTGCGAATTTACATTCATCACCACCCATTTCCACTGCTGGCTCTGAGGGGACAGGACCACTTCCTGGATACCTGTGACCACAGAGGTCTCTTTAATCGACTCCCTTCATGCTCCCAATACAAAGCTGCTGTAGTTCTCAAATTCCTTTTAGATTTCCCCAGGTTCCTCAAATTCCTTTTAGATTTCCCCAGGTTCCTCTATCACCTGCCTCTGCCAAAGCCTCATCTTCAGCTTCACGTCCCTGGACTAAAGCAGTAGCCCCTGGGCAGCTTCCCGTCTGCTCCTCCTGCCAATAGTCAGCCATGTTTGTTCCACGCATTGGGTTCTTCCTTCTGTCATTCAGGCCTTGAGGCGACTCTGCACCTGCCACTTATCAAAGGACTGAAAAGACCAAGTGCAGTTCTGCTTCTCCATCCCAGGCAAGAGATGGCAGGCCCTGCAGGTCCCCTGGACGTCCCTCATTTCTTATGCTGGTTTTCTAGCATCACGTCTCCAAAATAACAGGATGATGAAGCATCTCTGGAGAAGACGGCCGTGACTCCTCTCCCAACCCGCGCCCGGGTTAGATGGACATGTGTTTTCAGACTTTCCCGACTCTTAATACCCCCTCACACATTCTTGTTTCTGTTACTTTCCCATCTATCTTCAGACATTAACCGTGAAATCCTCCTGAGAAGGGGCTCTGTGTCACCAATCTTCTTGATTGTATTAGATCCTCATGCCATGACTTAACTCTCAGTGTTTGGTGCAGTGTTGAGGGGAAAACAAAACCAAGCCAGGGAATGGATCACAAATGTCATAACAAATTTAAAGCAATATGACGCTGGAACTGGGAGATGGCTGGGAGGTTAAGACCTCTTGCTACTTGAGCAGACAACCGGAGCTGAGTTCCCAACCCCCTATATGAAGTGGCTCCCAAGCCCTGTAACTCCTGCTCCATGAGGATCGGGTGCCTCAGGTCTCCAAGTTTTCCTGCACTGACATGCACTCACCTGCACACACCTGCACAAAACACACACATCCACATAATTAAGAAGAAAAGGAAAATCAAAACATGTCTTTTAAGAATATATAATGGTAAGCCCCAGTCTCAGAGGTCCGTTTTGGACATTTCCTTTTATACTTTCTGAAAGGGTGTTGGAATCAGGTTGTAAATATTCTTAATTGGTAGAGGTTACAGAAAACAGAACATGTTTGTGGAGAATGAAAAAAAAACAGAGCCTATATAGAACCCACTTTGCAACCTTTCTGCTGAGAGATTCTACGCAATGCCTTCCCTTTTTTGAGAAAGGAGGTGTTTGCCTTCCCCATAGCTCATGTCTAGATCATAAGCTGTTGGTTTTATTCTGGGCAGATGAGAATGTGGCTTGGTGCTAATGGTGATTTCTGCCCACAAGGCATGGGCTCTAAGTCAGAGTGGTCTCCGTTCAGCAGTCTTGTGGTTCTGCTTCCATATTTAATTACCCATCGGTCAACTAAGAGCTAACCATGTTATGTGGAAAATTCCAGGGAAAAGCAATTACTAAATTTTAAATAATTTTATCATACTATATTATCTAATTGTTTTATTTCAGTATTGGCTATTAATGCTAATTTTTCACTGCATATAATTTGTAAGTTAAACTTCCCTACAGGTATGCGTGAACAGGGATAAGGCTATCTAGAGCCACCTAGGTCTTGGTCATGAACCCAACTGATCAGGAGGCTCTGGGGTACCTCTTTCCCTGACAGTTTTCTGATTTTTCTCCCAGGGTTTGACCTGCCTTTTTCTTCTCCACCCTCCTGCTTCTCTTGGTGGAGGAATGTGCCTGGGTGTGCAAGGCAGTGGTTTACAGTCAAGCGTAAGAGGATGTTTTTCTGAGATTCTGTCTGCGGAAAGAACATTGAATCCACATGTCTTATTTTTCTCCTGTTGTATTGACATCCAGCAATCAGCATCTGGTCTGTTTTTAGTTTTATTCCCCCCTTTTTTTTCTTCCTTTTAGTTTTAATGTGGCCTCCTCAGTTTTTAAAACTTACCCCAGATGCCGAGACAGTCTAAACACTGACCTTTTCTACAGGTCACTGAGTGAGGATTGTTACTTTGGTCTGTAAAATGAAGGATAATAATCCATATTTACAATCTTTTGAGCTCTTCAGGAGATAAATTGATTTAACTGAAGTTTTTTAAAGTTGAATTCTGTGCTTTCTTAATTAAAGGCATATTTAAAAATATAACTAGTAAAATATAGTCTTATCTATGACTACAGGACTGTAGGTTAGCCTTCATCTCAACTTAGTATGTTTCTTCTTGATTTTGCATAAGCTAAGGAATTAATTTTGCCAGTGTCAAATTTATTCATCTTCTGGCTAATCTAATACTTACTAGATTAGCCTCAAACTAGTGACAATCCTCCTAACTCGGCCTTCATGGTGGTAGGATTTTTGGCATGTGCCACAGCGCCAAGTTGTTTCTCAAGATTGTTTTTTGGTGTCTCTTCTTTCTTCCCTCCCAACAGAGCTGTAGTTGAATTCAGACACACTAGGCAGGAGTTGGATGGAGGAGAGGAGGCTGTGCATAGGGCGGAGGAGAGGAGGCTGAACTATTCTTTCCTTCTTATTGATATTTAAAAGGCTCATGCTGAGACACGCCTTGGAGCGATTCGTTGCTTCAGCAGTGATCCTATGACCTTATGTTTTGCTGAAAATAATTATGAGTCTCTGACTTGCCCTAGTTTCAACTCTAAAACAACCACAATTCTCTGTTTCTCTTTAACCTGCGCAGACTGCCTGAGTTCTCAGCTGGCTTTATTTTATATTTGGAAAGTACCAGGACCACCCTGAAAAAGGAGGATAATTTTATCCTTCAAAAATATTAAATAAACATTGATTTTCAGGAGAAAAGGGGAAGCTACAGACATCCACACCCAATAATTAGCTAATCGAGTTTGAATGCCCAAAAATAAATAGAAAAGTTAAAAAGTAGAACGTGACTTTTATGGACAACTTGACAAGTATGTAAAATCTTATAACCACACCTCAATATAGGGTTTAGGCTGGTAAAATGCTCTATTTCTCTGTCTGTAACTAGTTAATGATTTTTTAATAAAACTCAACATAAAATACTATTTAACCCTCTTTTATTGCTCATTCCTTTTAAGTGCTTTTCAGTGAAACACAAAAAAACCATTCTTGATCATTGAAAAAGAATATTTTGAATAAAATAGTACTTGAAAGTTACTTAGTTTTAAAATGAGCATGAATACCGCAAACAATTCACACTTCTTTTCTATCACGGTCTTACATTCATGTATATACAGTGCTACCAAACTGAGTATTGATATAGTGAGCACATGATCTTGGTCATAAACTAAACCTGATCCTGATACCATGCCCTCACTCTGTGCCAGAAGCTGCCTCAGTAATTGGAGTGCTCCTCATCTTTCTAAGGATGGGAGCAAGCACACCCACTTGGCTTTTTCAGGTAAGTCCTTATCTGGAAATCTGATAGCTCCGCCCATTGTGTTTCCATCCAGGATTTCCTGCTTTCTGGATTTTGACAGGAGTATTTTAATCTTTGAGGTAGATTTTACAGGACCTCTCTATTTCTACATCTGAGCACGAAATGATGAATGATGAAAAGATAAAATATGAATGATGAAATGACAAAATACGAATGATGAAATGATGAAAAAGAAACCTGTATACACTGGCACCCTCATGTTGAATTAGAGACTATCAGGGCACAAAGGACCCTTAACTTCACTTTGCCCCAAGGGCAACACAGTTGATTAGGTGGGGGCCTGTTATATACATGCTGACTTAGGAAGTGTGTCCATTATATTACTTAACTCTTTCCTTTGCAGATTATTTTTAAAAGTAACTCCTTTTCAAATGGGAAAGTCAAATAAAGCGTGTCTTGCTGTTGTCATTGGTGATGTTGTCTACTTAGCACGTCCATACCCTTCTCCTGGGCAAAGAACCTGGTAAAATAATGATGCGTTGTTCTTAGTGTCCACATAGGTAAGGAATCACCGGTCCTTGCTTATGCATGCATGTTTTATAGTGGGATAAAGACTCATAATCTTGATATTGTTAAAGCCAGCTGGGATAAGGCATGCAAAGACAGAGCTAAAGAAACATTTCCCAATGCACAGAGCAGAGAAAGCAGATCCAGAGTCAGGGCTTCAGGCAGTCAGTGGCCATGGCAGGCAGCATCTGGAGTTGACATGGGAAATGTCTGACATCCTGCAGCTGGGATTGTAATGTTCCGTTCACTCTTTCTTGAGTAATAATTTTGATTTTATTCTTAGTGCTCAGACTTTCTTTATCCCTGCTTGTGTTTTGAGTCTGACATCCAGCTTTTCTGGAATTTTGTAGGGGTAGGTGTCCAATAGTGAAATTCCTTTAGGATCTATGAGACAAAATAGTAGGGGGTAGATTGCCTTACAGAAGAAAGCACCAGGGACAGACAGGGAGAGGATGTAAGAGAAGCTAATGGGGTAATGAAACAGATAGAAGATACAAGATAATGAAACCTATCACTTATACAAGGGATATACACAACTTACAATTTAAAAAGAAAATCCTTTAGGTTTAACTTATTTTGACTTAGATAGTCACTTCCTATAAAAATACTTCTGATAGCTAAATCATTTGAACAGCCTTCTGAGTGTGAGACTATTTGGTGGATGCATTTGTTTTGGTACAAATTCTGCTAAGCAAGGATATCAGAGCCAGCTCTCCTTCAGTTGCAAGACTTGTCTTTGGATCTCAGTCTCTTCAGGATATTTTTTTCATAATCAGCAACACACAGAGTAATGGTTTTCCATCTTCCCCCATCTCTTGCTTATATTCTTTCTCAGGTGTGGACTCCGGGACCTCCTTCCTGTCAGTTCCTCAAAGGCTTTAGTGTAAACCTTTGGGCACCAGGTAAAAAATGTTTGTAATTTATTAAAGGTTTATCATTTTATTTGCCATGCAGAGCACTAGGTCAGAAGGTCACTGTTCAAGAGGGCTGACTGCAGGCTAGAAAACACAGTCACTGTTCATTCTCCAGCTCTCTCTCACCTTAGAGAAGCTTCCTCCACATAAAATGTAGAAAAGGAAAATGGGAAAATGTGCTTTTTCTCTCCTAATCCACCAAAGCAGCATCATTATACACTTTTAAATGAAATATAAAGGGCCAATAAAAGAAAAGTAAAAATAATAAGCCTGTTTTCTTTTGGTAGGAGCTCAAAAAATAAAAAAAAACAACTCAATTTCATTTTGTGCACAGTTGTACAATCAATGAGTAAGTTCTAATCATTGCTTAGGGAAGCTAAATGCACACAATTCAGAAGTTTTAAAGAATTCCATTCATTAAAATAAAGACAGGAGCTGTGCTGTGCGTAGGCAGAGCGATGTTTTATTTTACGAAGCACTAGACTTGTAATTTTCCAACATCTGAAGGGAGTTAAAAAACAATCACTATGATCATTTTGGTTACTCTGAAGCCAGCAATACATGAGTAATGCTTCGGCACTTTATGGGTCATACAAAATCATCAAACAGACCTTCAGAAGTGCTTGCAATAGTAACCACACCTTTTTTTTCCTTGCATGGAAAAAAAACATGTAAAACTGACTCTCAGTGAAGCCAGAATTGTAAGTTACAGACACCCAGTTTATTTTTAGAGACTGAGTTACCATTAATATGTATTTGGAGACATTTCAGACTCAGGGAAATACAATAAAATCCTTCTCAATTATTTATACAGAAAGGTTTCAATCCCCATCCTATGTCCTACAGAGGATATAAAATATATACAACCCAATAATAGAATACTTAATTAATTGTTGGTAGAATCACTTTCAACACAATTAATTTGCCTTAAGCAGTACTCACTTTATGAGGTCTTAAATTTTCAGAAATAGAGAGGCATGCTTGGCCCCAACTTCAACATGAGGCAATGGAAGATATTCATTGTTTTTCAAGTTTGCTTTGTATCATTTTCCTAGCAATTTAACACCCCCTCAGTGAGGACTGACCACGGGCTTCCACCCCGCTGCTGTGGGTGGACTCCCCTCTAGGAAGCCTGCTGTGCTGCCTCAGGGATGCCTCCTTTTGTTGGAAGTTGACACTGTCTTAATAACTGCTGGCAAGGGGCTGTAATTAAGAACTGAAAGCTTGGGAGGATTCAGGAGAGGGAGTTAGTTCCTTGTTGCCCTTGAGCTCTTTTAGAAGGCAGAAAGTACTTTTCACTTCTAATTAAACCAGAGAATGAAGGCCGGTACAGGAGAGGTACATATTTGGACAGGATTTATTCCCAGTGCTTGCTTCATTTGGAGCCTAGTTTTTCGGGTTGTTTTCAGTTAGGGACAATCAGCTTCATTCAACGTTTCAAACAAAGAATAAAGTAGTCTTGGCCTTGAGAGGGGGTAGGTAAGCTGCTGTAACAAGTAAGAAAGTAAACAGAACACTGGGTCCATGTGTGTTGGGAAGGAAAGGTTAAAACATTAAGATGAGTGCTACTTCATTTGATTTTTTATTCTTAAAGCATTTTTAGGCAAGAGTATAATTCCTGCACATAGAAACATGGATTAGGAGGGAGGAATAATGTGGCTTAAGACTTCTGGTCTTGTCCTGCACCGGCGTCTCTTCAGATGGAGGGTACTTGGGTATGCTTGATGCATTCGTCAAGGATATGTTGGTCAAGTGTTGACCAAATGTTGACCACATATCCTAGGAAGACTTCTGTCTATTGTCTGTTTTGCCCATCCCTTACTTCTCCCCTGCTAAACCTTTAGATTGGATTCCTAAATCTAGCTCACAAGGTCTATTTCCTTATTTGGCCATTGACTCGCTCCTGAGGATTATCATAAACATCCGACTATCAAACAGCAAGGTCCAGCAATCAAGAGTTGTTATTTGGCTATACTGGCTAAGACAGACTTTCTTTTTCCCTAAAAAAAACATTTCTGTAGAGACACCTGCTGCTGCCTCTGCCAGATCCAGAGACTGGCCCCTCCTACTTGTCCCTTTATGGTAATAAATTTTTTTGTGCTGACTATTTGGTGTCTGGGTGTGTTCTGTCCCAAATCCAGGTGGCAGGGGTAGGAAATGGGGCAGGGTGGGGTGACTTAGAGGTAGTGTGGAACATTCCCATTGAAATAGCTTAGTGGAAGGAATCTCATGCATGCGACTTTAAACAAACCAGTGTCTGCAAGAAATTGGCTGTAGTGTGCACAAATGAATTCATAGAATTCTAAGAAAAGCCGTTTATAAGACCGTACAAGTATATATTCTTGTTTAGTGTAGTTATCCTCCATGCCTTGTTCAATTCTGTCAATGCTCCCACTTGCTCTCTCTTACTCCGGAGGCATAGATGTTTCTGTGTCTTTCAATACACCACTTCTATATCTGTGTGTGTGTGTGTGTGTGTGTGTGTGTAGGAGCATTTATTCTTCCAAATGACCTCAGGCATGCAACTACCCACTACTCCTCCCAGATCCTCTGTGCCCTCCCTCTCACTCTCTCTCATAAAATATAGATACACAGTTTATTTAAAAAAATGTGGTCTTCAAGTCAAATTTAATACAACACAAAATACAATAGCATGAAAAAGATTCTCAGCTGTACTAAAACATCACATTTCAAAAATTCACATTCAATTCTGAGTCATAATGCAAAAAGATCAGTGGGAGTTGACTCTTTTTTCTCCAGTTATTTACATTTTAGCCATAGTTTCTAGAAAATCATAGTGTGGGGCAATTTTCAATATTTTAAAAAAATTCCTGACAGCTTACTCTTGATCCTTGACCTTTGAAATTGTGTTTAAACAAATTATTTGGCTTTGGAAAGGGAAGTTTAAATGATATTTGCACATGTTAATTCCTTCTAAATAGCATTTTCTGTGTTTTTGTATTGTTCGTTGTTGACTTTCAAGACAGACTCAATTGATATGTGTTTAGACAGGTTTATTTGGTTTGAGATGATGTGCAATCATCTCTTTACTTCTCCAGGGACACACAGTGTGCTCCTCAGATCGCAGCTTCCCAGACACAGGCCTTCCCTTGTGAATCTCTTTCTGCTGTCCTCTAATTCTTTTTCAAAGCATAGTGTGAGAACATCCAGGAGTATAAACTAAACTTTTGTCATATTTGTTCTTTTCCCTAATTCTCCCAAGCAGAACGGCGACTTCCAGGAGAAAGTCAGGCTTAGCCTTGTCAAGGGAACCTACAGATGAATGTGATATTTGATACAACAAGGGGGAGTTAAGGTAGAAGATGGATTTGGTTGCTGGTAAACAATACTTAAGTCGAGAGATTATTGTGGGCTTTACTGATGAAATCACAATAGTTTTCAAATATTGGCAGCTTCTCCTTCTATCTTGCATCCCACAACTGTGACGCTGAAGTTAGTTTTCCTTCCTTCCTTCCTTCCTTCCTTCCTTCCTTCCT
>LOJH01019921.1:10034-20725 GCA_001685095.1 Ellobius talpinus | reverse complement strand
TGAGCCCCTATGTCTTGGTTTTTACCATATGAAAAATTAATGTGAGTTTAGTCATGAGCCCATTACAAAAGCTAAAATTATAAACCATCTAGAAGAAAATGGGAGAATGCCTTGACAACACTGGGCTTTGGCTGGCTTAAGAAACAGAAGGCACCTTGTACGAGAGAAAAGGATTCATTAATCCAACTCCATTGAAACACAAACTTTGGCTCTTTGAGAAGAATAAATTGGAAGAAAGTGGTCAAGAGAGATATTGATTGGTAGAAAACATCCACATCTGTGATCCATAACATGGTAACTAAAATATATAGGCAAAGGTTGCATGGGTAACTCACATTGTGACAGAAAGATGAGTCAGTGAGGTGCTTGGCAGCACCCAGCCTGACAACGTGAGTTCCGTGTCTGGGATCTACATGGCAGAAGGAGAGAACTAACTCTTACAGTTATCCTCTGACCTTCACAGGAGTGGCAGGTGTGTACATGTATGTACATATACACAAATACCATTCATATACATACACACATGTGCATGTGCACACACACAGACATACACTCAGAGGTGGGGGCATTCAATTCATAGAAAGCCTAGCAGTTTTACTCATTGGGAAGATGGAGCTTGAAACACAGTGAGACTCGCTCCCCACCTGTGAGGATGCAGAAATGAGGACCATAGTATCACAGAACCAAGAAGTAGGATACAGGGTTGAACATCTCTGCTTCTCCCAGGACCATCCCCATGATGGTGAAAGTGTGCTTTCCAGCATCTTTGTCCAGCATCTGCACATAATACATCAGTCTCCCAACCCCACTCATAACAAGCAAAACTGTCTTCCAGCCTTCCCAGGTGCTCTCTAGGAACAAAACTGCCCCACACTGAGGGAAGCCACAATAGAAAGCCCCAGGATTCCTTTATCTATGGCTGAGGCTGTCAAATGTACAAGCTGCCTGGAGACCAGCTTGGGATCTACGCATAAAACTAAACACACACATCCAGGAGGACTTCAGAGTGCCTCTCACAGGGGCTTAAACAAGAGAACCAAGATACAAGACATTGTCCACACAAGGAAGCTCATAAGAGAATATTGATGGCAAACTCAGATGGGTTCATAGAGCCTCGACCTGTAAACACATTAGATAAAGGTTTGTTGATGGGAACAGAGGAGCTGGAACTGCGTCCAAGGAGCAGAGGATATGGCTTAGTGGGAAAAGTGCTTGCCCTAAAATCATAAGGATGTGAATTGGATCCCTAGGACACACACAGAAGTCCTAGTGAGGCAGTGTGCACACCTACAATCTGAGGAAGCAGAGACAGGAAGAGCCTGGGGGCTTGCTAACTAGGCAGCCTAGCTGAATTAGTGAGCCCGGGTCCTAGTGAGAGACCATACTTCAAAAATCATCAGTGGACAGCAACTGTGGAAGACACTCAACATCAGCCTCTGGACTTCGTGTACATGAGCAGACACACAAACACACATGGGGGACAGAGAGAGAAAAAGGGGGGAGACTGGCATTCTAACGCCCAGGCCCCATGAATGTGACCTTACTTGGCAAGTTCAGGTCTTTGTTAAGATGAGGTCAGGCTGGATCAGCGTGAACCTGGGCTCACCGCTGGAGTGTTTATGACAGAAGAGCCTACTGATTTCAGGAAGCAAGGAACTGGCTTTGAACAGGATGGCTCCATGCCAGCCAATGCCAAGGATCACCTGAAACCATCACAATCACAAAGAGACGAGGAAAGATTCTGTCTAGAAGCTTCGGGGACTCACAGCTTGGCTGACACTTTGATTTTGGCTTTCCAGCCTGGAGCCCTGTAAGTCAAGAAACTGCTGCTGTCTGTAGGTGAGTCTTTTTGTCTTTTGTTTTTTTGTTTTTGCTGCGGCCCAGGAAATGGACCATGCTGAGAACTGGTAAATTGCTGTTTGCTCAGCAATGAACTGTGAGTCGCTCGCTCGCACTCAACAGAAAGATCCCGTGCCACACGGAGGTGGCTCTCAGGGGCGGCATGCTGAGGGAAAGATGTTTCATGAGAGAAGCAAGTCACCAAAACACATGTACTTCATGGCTCCATTTATAGGAAGTCCTAGAAGAAAGCTAAGCCCTGGTATATGAATCCAAACAGTTGTTGCTTTTAGGGTGGGCATGACAGTTGGAGAGAAACATGAAAGAACTTTCTAGAGTGGGCAAGACACACTCCTTATCTTATTTGTGGGGATGGTCACCAGGAATATGAATCTATCAAAGTTCATTTAACCTAGGGCTGGGGAGATGGTCAGTGGATAAGAGAGCTTGCTGTATAAAAGCAAGGACTTGAGTTCGAATCCTCAGCCCCCACATATGCAGCCTGGCATAACTGTCTGTATCTGGAATTCCAGCCCTGGGGTGGTGACAGGGGATTCCAGAAAGTGAGAGGAAGTCACTCAAAATCATGCTGTAGCTTCTATGTGCATACACACACATACACACACACACACGTGTGTAGCCCCACACTCATGTGTAGCCCACAAACACAAACTCGTTGATCTTAAAATCTGCGGCTTTTGAAAAGAACTCTTTGTAGAGTTTGTTGCATTTATTTACTTATTTATTTATTTATCTATTTATCTATTTATTTATTTATTTATTTATTGTGTTGCACGTGGAGGTGGGGCACAGGCCACGGTGAGCTTCTGGGGGCCAGAGGATAACCTGTGGGGGACAGTTCTCTCATCATGTGAGTCCCCCAAGAATCAAACTCGGCTCGTCGGGCTTGGAGGCAATCACCTGTATTCCCTGAGCCATCTCACCAGCTCTATGGTTTGTTTGGTTGGTGTTTGCATGAAAATGAAGTTAAAGAGAAGGAAAAACGGGGACATGTGTTCCTCTTCTATAAAAATGGGGGAGAGATGGGGGTAACCGCATAACTATTGGAAAGGACCCACAGGCAAAGACTCCGGCCACTTGGTCCCACCACCAGAAGCACCAGAGAGTTTTGCCATTTTAATACACAGCGCTTGAATGGTTAAGTAAATCCATAAATTCTTCACTGGAGGCCAAATTTGCTGGGCTGCTCACAGTAAATTGGCCCCAGGCAGATACCCCAGCTGCAGTCCATCACAACCTAGAATGGGACATTAACTTCTGAGAGGCCCCTGCGGCTCGTAGAGCCCCTAGCTTCCTCACACAGCAGAAAGAATCTTGAAAAGCTAAGTGGGCAGCTGAGAATAAGTCAGAACAGTGCTCCGGCATGAGCGTCCTGAGAGATCCACCGAGCATAGACAATGATGCAGCTCACATTTTCTGAGATGCTCCTGGCTGGGACCTGAGCAGGTTACAGACACAGAAGGGCTCAGCACGCCAATCTTGCATCTCCAGGTTGCCCCTACTCCACAGCCCAGCTGTGGCAAGCAACTACAGCAAGTGTGCTGTACAGACAGAGCCACAAACTGCTCCTCGGCCAGGCTCTTGGTGCAGTGATTATCTCATGGAGGGAATGGAGACAGCACACACGTGTCAGGAATGGGTATTCCATGTGGGACATGCTAGTTTCCTTTAGTGACACGCAACCAGCAGCCCCACTTCAAAGTGTTGCTGGGGGAGTGGGTCTGCAATGGGTGTGAAAGGGTTTCTCAAATACAAAAAAAAATAAGACATCGGCGCTGCATCATTGTTAACAATAGCAAATAAAATCTGCAACCTTTCTGTCATTCACAGCCCAACAGCAAGGGCAATCTACCCTTCCTCCCCCAGAATCCACTGCCTGACTGCAAGCTCACCTTACCCATACATGAGCTGTGACATCTGTAGAAAAAGGCACCTTGGTTGCCTACAACACCAGTGTTAGAAGTGTGCTCACTCCCAACTGCAAAAAAAACCAAAACAAAACAAAAAAAAACCCCTAGGTTTGATGAAAGGAATGTGTGATGGTTGGTTTTTAATCCTAACTTGCCACAAAACAGAAGGAAATGTCAACTGAAGTATCTAGACTAGATCAGGTTGGTCTGCGGGCATGTCTGTGAGGAAATGTCTTAATTGTCCATCCCAGTCCACTGTGGGCAATGCCATACCCTAGGCAGGCAATCCTAAACTATTTAAGAAAGCAATCAGACAAGCAGTGTGGGCGTGTCCCTTTTCTCTGCCCTTGATTGTGGATGTGACGTGACCGGCTGCCTGAGTTCCTGCTTTGACATCTTCCAGTGATGACTGGGACCTGGCATCGTAAGCCGAATAAACTGTTTCCTTCCCTATGTTGCTTTTTTTGCCAGGTGTCACAGTCACGGAAATGAAACTAGAAGAGAACAATAAGAAAGGTTTTCAGTCACTGGCTCCCACATTACCCCATCCTGCAGGATCAAGACTAGAAAGGAACTCATGGACGCCGCTGACAGGCTTTGAGGGAACTGAGAAATGAGGCCCCAGGATCAAGCGTGTTTTCTTACTCATTCTACGCTGAGAGCCTGGAAAAGCATTGATTCACTCACTCACTCTCGTCCATTAAACACTTATCGAGCCTTTATTTATGGACTGCAAGCTATGTTGAAGGATCTGATTATCTATGAATGTGAAAAGAGGTGGCTGCCTCATGGGGTGATGCAGGGCGACGGTAGAACACTTAGCGGAGTGGCTGTGAACACGAGCTGCTTCTGAGATCTGATACCAGAATGTGAGGGCAGAAAGGGGTAGGGTTGGCCTCCTGGAAGGGAAACCACAGCCACACACAGAGGCCACACGGTGGGCAGAAGATGGTCCCAAGATGAAGCTGGGTCTGGAACAGACAGCTTAGCATCTGCTTCCTGAAAGCCATTCATTGATTGGCCAGTCCAGTAGAAAAAGCTTCTGGGAGCCTGGCCATGGCAGAGTAGGGCCTGTCTGGAGGTCCAGAGGGCTGTTAAGGGTTTTCTTCTTCCTCTATTAATTTGAGTTAATAAATACCTCCAGTCTACGGGGAGCAGGTGTGGGGACAGGGCTCATTACTAGCAACTAGAAGGTTTCCGGCCACAATTGGTTTAAATGGTGCAGGCCTAAGCTGTCCATCAGGAGCTGTCACCCGGCCATCGGAGGTGACGCGGGTGGGGAGGTGTCTGATACTAGAAGAGGATCTGAGGCTCCATTCTCTGCCAACAGCCACCAGAAACAGACGGCAGTGCCTCCCATTGGCTTCCGCTCAGCCTCGCCACCAGAACCACACACTGTATGGTATCCTGGGAAGCTTGGGGCATACCTGCAAGAATTAATTAATGACAGAGAGGAAGGAAAGCATTCGGAGCCACTGGACCAAAGCCTTGAGGTCAAAATGTAGTACAGCTAAAAGCATGCATGACCCATGATAGCCCTCCTTACTGAAAGCCCTTCCAGAAGGTTCTCTCCTGGCAGCCTCATAATAAACCTGGGCTGTTACTTAACCCTCTGGTCACCCCCCCCTCTCTCTTCCCTTACCTCACGTCACTTCCCAAAGCAGCCTGAGCTCCAGGCATTGATACCTCCCACTCTCATGCTGGGGTATAACCTCTTCTCTTGACCTGATCAACTCTCCTCTCAGATTAGACATAGACAAACTTCAAGCCAAAAGGCTAATCTGGCCCACCACCATTCATTCTTACAAATAAAACTTTATTGGAACATGCCCACACTGATCATTTGCATACTATCCCTGGCTGCTCTTGATCCCAATGGAATGGGAATTCCATTGACTCAGATTGAAATGACCCCAGCAGAGACCAAAGGGACACAGAAATCCTGATACATTTACCCTCTGGATCATTACAGAACTGCCTACTGGCCCCTATGTTAGAGGACAGTTCTCTGGGAGGCTGTTACTGGCTCCCAAAGAAGCATCTTAAATGAGCATCATCTGGGTTTGTTCTACCTTCATCTCTTCTCCTCCCACATCAGCTCTTCTCCACTGACTAATAACTGGTGATACCTCTATCTCATCTAGACCATGATCCCTCATAAGCAAAGGTTAGGTGGCAGGGGAGAGGGCTCAGTGACCTGTACTGGACCATCAGCACCCATGTCAACAACCAGGCGGCAACATGCAATTGGCACCCCAGTCACTGGGGGGAAGAGATAGAGACTAGGGAAGGGACAGATCAGTTCCTGGGAAATCACTGGCCAACCAGCATAGCCAGATTCAGTAGGAGACTTTGTCTCCAAAAGTGAGCTGGACAGCAAGGGGGTGTCACCTGATGATGGCCTCTGTCCACCCCACCCCCACTACAACACATTAAAAACAAATCAGGTTGGGAATTTTTCAACTGTCTTCTCTGGACTCTTCAGGGAACCTTTGACAGCTCACAGGTCCCCGTTCACACAGCCAGGAAGAGTTAAAAATGAAACAAGTGTTTCGATGCTGGACCCCAGCAAGAGCATTAAATACAACTGCCCTAAGCCACATCGCTGGCAACTTTCTCAGGAGACTGGCTAATTCTTGGTTCCACTGTCAGCCCCTGGGAAACAGGGTTTGTGTGCGCACCAGAGAAGCCTTTTCTCAACAACGTGTGACATGCACGCATATGTATGAGAGAGCCCCAAGCAGAGTGCCACCTTCTGTGATGACTGTCACCTTGACAGGACCTAGGATCACTGAGGAGACACACGCTGAGCATGTCTAGGAGGAGTCTCTAGACTGGGTTAACGGAGGTAGAAGGACCAATTTTAAACGGTGTTGGCACCATCTTGTAGACTAGTGTCACGGACTGAATAAACCTAAGACTCTGAGCCGAGTGCCGGCATTCATCTGTCTCTGCTTTCTAAGTAAGGACCAGCTGCCTCGGGCTCCTGCTGCGATGGCGACACCATAGTGACAGACTATGCCCTTTCAAACCACGAATTAAAGCAACTCCCTTCTTCCTTAAGCTTCCCCTGCCCGGTCTCTTGTCACAGTAGAGAGAAAAGCAGCACAGCTTCCATCTGGGATGCAGAGGTGCTGATCTCAGGGCAGACCCAGAACTGCCTCTGATCCAGACCGTACATCCGCATACCCTTTGGGAGGCTGATCTTCACTGTTCTGTGGCTGCCTTGTGTCCGGGAGCCGAGGCCACACTCTTGACACAGCGTAGCTTCACCACCATGGCCTCCAGTTTCTACATATATTTTGGGGACCTCAGCTGTGCCCAGACCCAGTCCCATCTGACTCCGTGTGACTGTTTCACCCTAACCTATTACCAGTCACCCACTATCTTGACTCAAAGTCCCAGGCAGCTGCCCTCTGTGACTCAGAGTGCCATCTGGGAGCCAGGCACTGTGGCAAAGCTGGCCTGAGAAGGAATCCATGTCTCCCATCTATTACACTAGAAGGTTCATTTCAAAGCCTATTAAATAGGTCGAACAGCCAGACAGGGAGCCGAGCCTCTCTCACAGCAATGGCCTGGTGCTCTAGAGTGAACAGATTTGGGGCTTTTAATTTGGCAACCAAGTGGCATTTCCTCCCAGAAGGCTGGCACCACTGGCAGAGCACAGAGGGAAAAGAAGAAAAACTCAACCCGATTACCACAGAACAAGATAAAAGGAAGCCATAAATCCTACTGACAAACTAAGGGGGAAGCCTCTGCTTTCCTGTACATGTTGAGCTGCTCTCTCTCAGAGCCTCAGTTGAGAGGTTTATCCTCAAGCCGCACAAACCCTTCATGCCATCCGTGGCTCAGCAGCCCTGAATTCACATAAGCAGCAGGGTTGAGCCCACAGGATCAATGCATGGGTGATATGGGGAAGTTGCTTCCATAAGGCAATCCCAGCACCGTCATCACATGGGGGTACCCTCAAGTAGAAGCTAAGACTTAGAGGGGAGGGTGTTCATGTGTGTGTGTGTTTATGTGTATGTGTTGTGCATGTGCATGTGTGTATGTATGAGTGTATATGTGTGCATTCATGTGTGTGTGACTGCATGTGTGCATGTGTGAGTATGGGTGTGTGTCTGCATGTGTGTACGAGTTTAAGTGTGTGTATGTGAGTATGATTGTGTATGTTCATGGGTATGTGTACATGTGTGTCTATGTGTGTATATGCATGTGTGTGCATTAATGTTTGTGTGTGTGCGAGTGCATGTGTGAATGTGTGTTGATAGATGATAAGTGATTCTAAGTGTCCCCCTCTGTCACCCTTGGCCTTACTCCTTTGATACAGATCTCTCACTGATCCTGGCTAGAGCTAGGCTGGAAGCCAGCAAGCCCTAGCTATCTGCCTGTCTTCATCTCCCACAGCACTGGGTGCTGGGTGCAGCAGCCATACGCCACCTTTATGTGGGTGCCAGGATCAGAACTCAGGACCTCACGCCTCTGCAGCAAGTCCATACCCACTGACTCATCTCGGTTTTTTTGAGACACAGTCTCACTTTGTAGCTCAGGCTGACCTTGAGCTCATTGTGTGATGCAGACACCTTCCAGCCAAGGGCCATCCTTCTGCCTCAGCATCCTGAATGCCGAGGTCACGGGTGTGCACCAACACACCCATCGATAAATACACCCAAACAGTTTAGCTTCTGCCTGCTCCCAAGTTCTTTCTGACCTGCCCGAGTCTCACATTCTAAAGCCAAGGAAGGGAGAACCATCACTTCGCAACAGAATTAAATCCTTGAGGTTGTGACAGCTAAATAAGGCTTGCCAACTTGGCCAGACCTGGACTCCTTTGGAGCAGGACACAAGATCACAGCCCGGGGAGGGGTGCTCTGGGTTAGGTTAATTGAAGTCGGCAGACCCACTCTGAGTATGGGTGGCACCAATCCATAGGATACCATTCTGGATTACATAGAAAGAAGAAAGCAATGTGTCATTCCCCGGACAATCCCGCCATCTTCTCCAGTTCCTCCAAGTCTAATAGTTTCTCCTTTGTTGTTTCTGTTTCTCATTTCTGTGGTGTATAATATTCATTACAGCAGACACTGTGTCGTGTAAGGACTCTCACACACCTGTACATTGTACCTTAACAGTTTCTTTTTAGTTTTAAATACTTTTATTTATTTGTCTGTTTGTGGAGTGAGGAGCTGGCCTGCAGAGGAAAACCTGTGGGAGTTGGTTCTCTCTATCCACCATGTGGATCCCCAGGGATCGAACTCAGGTTCTCACTCTTGACATCAGATACCTTTATTGGCTGAGCCATCTCACTAGTTTCTTTCAATTTACTTTTTGAAAAACCTCATTGTAAGTATCAAATACCACCTGATGATACAGGATCTAGATGTCAGCCCTGGTTTTTCTGATAATGTAAAATATTAGATAATTTTTAAATTATCTCACATGGCTCTTAAATCCTCCCATAGTTGTTTAGGTCCATGATAGGTGAGCACACTATCCCTCCTCCAGAAATATAAATTATAGCAATATAAACTCAAGTTCCAGAAGACACAGGAACACACCCCTATGCTCAATCCTCAAATTCCTGAGGCAGGGGAATCCATGATCTCAAATCTAGACATAATTAAAAACCTAAATCGAAAATTAACCAGAGTTAGGGAGATGGTTTAGCAGGTAAGAAAGAGGTCTTGCTGAGCAAGCCTGGGGGCCTCGGTTCAAATCCCCAGCATCCACATTTTAACAAAAAGACTGATGTGATGGTATACACCCCTAACCCCAGCACTGATGGTGGGGGAGGGGGGTGGTACCAGAGGAGACAAGAGGACCTCTAGGGCTTGCTGGTTGCAGGCCGGTTCCAGGCTTCGGGTGAGACCCTGACTCTTCAAAGAGGAACAGGATAGAAAACATCCAATGCATACTCCACACACATGCTCAGGTAAGTGTGTCCCCCACACATGCACGTGCACACGCACATACATACTCTTACACAGGCACACTCCAGCACACACACATGCACATACACATGCATACACTTGTGCACACACATGCACACTCACACACTGCACACATTCACACATGTGCACACATGCACACACAGGCTTGCATGCACATAAATGATCAAAAAAACCTGTGTCACCTTCCATTTCTACAGAAGGCAGTGACATCCACAATCCACTGCCCCACAAGACTGAACGCCATTCCAGTGGAGAGGACAGGGAGCCCCAAAGCTGTGAAGCAACAAATGTATAATGGAGGGGAGTAGAGGACACAGTCGAGGCCTGACACTGACCTCCAGGATATGCTGGAGTTATACCACCTATAGAGACTACAGGTCTGCCCCAGAGGCATCAATCAACCACAGAACAAACTATTCTTTGAAAGAAGCCTGTACTGAGCACACGGACCTCCCTCCTACAGAGTCACTGAACAACCCAGTACAGCAAGCACACTGTAGTGGGTTTTGTAACTAACTTGAGCTGATTCCATGTCTTAGAATTCTATGTAAATGTAATGAGGTTTTACAAGGAACTGAGTATCCAGGATGTTGGACTGTCCCAAGTCTTAGACGTTTTGAGCATTTCACATGACACCACGAGTATGATCCATCCTTCAGGGCATGCAAACTTGGTTTCATAAGCAAACTTATTTAAAATGTAGTGTAAAGGGCTGGGATGATAGCTAAATCCACGAAGTGCTTACTCTGCAAGCATTAGGACCTGAGCTCAATCCCTGGAAGCTGTGTAAAAAAGTAAAGAAATGCAACAGGCATGGTGCTGGACACTGATAGCTGCACAGGGGTGGGGGAGGCAGGTGGATCCCTGAGGGGGAGGGGAGATGCAGGTGGATCCCTGAGGGGGAGGGGGAGATGCAGGTGGATCCCCAAGGGGGAGGGGGAGGCAGGTGGATCCCCAAGGGGGAGGGGAG
>LOJH01019921.1:0-10000 GCA_001685095.1 Ellobius talpinus | reverse complement strand
GTGAATCCCTGAGTGGGAGGGGAGAGGCAGGTGGATTCCCTGAGTGGGAGGGGGAGGCAAGTGGATATCAGGGACTGATTTGGTGAGTTTCCGGCCAGTAAGAGACCCTGTCTCAAAAAAGGTAGATGACACCTGAAGAACCATACCAAGGTTGTCTGTCCTATACACGCACACACATGCACACATTCACATAAATTAAATAAAATATAAATACATGAGGTTTACCTCAAGCTGTGTGTTTAAGGTGCATATAAGATACAAAATAATCTAATTTTTAGACTTGGGTCCTCTGAGAGATCTCACTGTGCACTGTGTACAGGAGAAATCTAAAAAATTCAAAGTCTGAACCCCCACCCCCAGACCCAAGCATCCCAGATGCAGGACATTCGACCCATGCTGACGGCTCCCTATTGGCTGTGAGATCTATCAGCTGCAGCATACACATATGCAGTAGCTATTAGGCTGAACTCAGTGACACATGTCCCCATAGTCACATGCTCTAAGTACAAGAATCTGTACTGCTATAACTGGTCAGACATGGGGCTGGTGTGTGTCATCAACCCCTCGGCACATCCTGTCTAGAGAAGGGGACAAAAGCCACAGCCAGCTGGAGGCTGGCATGAGCTCATGAGCTCGGCCATGACTTCAACCTCAGACTGAACTTTCTGTGGCTCCACCAAGACAAAGCAGGGAGAGCTTCTAACCAAACTGAAGGAGCATGGGTGGCAATCTGAGTCTGCACAGTGGGGGTTGGGGTAGAATGTGTTCCTGGCATGACCAAGTCCCTGGGTCCAATCACAGCATCAGGAGGCAAAATGTTACATGACCACGCTGGCCACCCTGTCTGCATGTGCCTTCCCAGTCAGAGACCAGGGTGACAGCTGCAGATTTGTCTCTCTACTTCCAAATCTGATTTTCATACTGACTCACCTGACAGTATTAATTTCATGCCTAGATAATATGTCTTGTTTCCTCAAAGTCAAATCCGGCCCTGGGATTGAGAAAGGGGAATTTATCAATACTGAAGGAGATGCAGAGGACTCAGAACTTCCACTGCACGAGGCCCTGAGTTTGATCCCCAGCACTTCGTAAAGAAACGAGAGAGAGAAAGTTGGAGGGAAGAAGAAAAGGCAGAGGAAGAAAGGAGGGAAGGGGAAAAGAGGGACAGAGGGGGGACAGGAGGGAAGGAAGGAGGAATGGAGGAGGAGGGATGGAGGAAGGACAGGAGAGAGGGAAAGGGACAGGAAGGAGGAAAGGAAAGGAAAGATGGGAGAGAGGAAGAACGGAGAAAATGTTGGCAGGAATTTAGCAGCAGGTCTTCAGGATAAGATTTTCAAGTGAAGCCAGCCCCTCCCTTCCCAGGGAGAATTAGGCCCCAAGCTGCCCTCCTGGCTCCTCTGGCCCCCTGCGAAGAAGACCACAGACCTGAGTGGTCCACACAGAGTGACCACACAGTGAGGTGCGGAGCAGGATGGCCTCCAATCGGTGAGTGGAGACTGGGAATTCTCAAGCCGAATTTTAAACGCGCGAGGAGGGCTCCACGGCCCTGGGAGTCATCCCAAGAGCCACTGCGCCCTGACCAGGACAGTTCTCACATCCACTTAACATTAGTCTCATCACTCCACAGCCCCAGGGGACCACAGAATCACTGCCAGTGGTCCTGGGCCTCCTGGGTCACTCTGGGACCAAGTGTACCTAAGACAAACTTAAGGAAATACTGAAAACAGGAAGGCAGGGCTGTCACCACTTTAACAGCTACTCTGCTGCCTGCTCGCAGTCCACTCTCCTCTCCTCACCTCAGCCCGCCTTGTCATAATTAGGACAATGATCCGTAGGTGTGTGTCGATGAGTTTAAATACTTGCACATAATTAGTTTTCTAAAATAGACAAAAAGATCTCTCCTGAAATCTAATTTACATAATGAATCTGTTCAGCCAGGCCTGTTCCCTTCCCAACTACAAAGGGTACGGGCCGGGCCTGGCACAAAATGGGAATTATCTGGATAGAACACTTCTCCCCTCTCGGTCCAGTAAAAGCTTTGAGAATTGGGCCCCACAGAAACAACACAGAGTTTTAAGGAAAGGAATGCATCAGAAATATTGTAGATGGGATTTGGGGAAACTGAGGCCTTCTAGGAGGAGTTAGGCTGGGGAGACG
This sequence comes from Ellobius talpinus, assembly GCA_001685095.1. Classification (NCBI taxonomy): domain Eukaryota; kingdom Metazoa; phylum Chordata; class Mammalia; order Rodentia; family Cricetidae; genus Ellobius; species Ellobius talpinus. Next base: position 7,843 of record LOJH01019921.1, on the reverse strand, counting down.
ATTCAGTAGGTAAGATGGCCGCTAATCGAGCATGAAGACCTGAGTTCAAGTTCCCAGGAGTGGCCATGTGACTGTACCCCCCACTAAGAGGGTGGGTGGAGTCAGGGAGCTCTCCAAGGCTTGCTTGCTGAAACCTGGCTCCAGGTTGAACTAGAGACCCTGTCTCAAAGCATATGACAAAGAGCGATAGAGCAGGCCATCCAGCTGCCTCTTCTGGCCTCTGTGTGCACATGTGGGTGCATGCATGCACACACACATGTAGCACATATATGCCACACACATAGAGAGAGAAGAGAGTAAACATGGGGATCATGAATGGGCTATTCATATTCATGCATGACAAATACCGCAGGTCACACTGGTGTGGGGGAGGGCAGCTTCACTTCTTATGACCAGGGATAGGAGTGCCATCTTTCATTGCTGTGTTTCATACAGCAATAGCTTCCGAATAAGGGTGTAGCTAGGAGTTACATCTCAAAAATTATAGTTGAAAATTATCTTTAAAAAGGATTTGGAACCGAGTGGTGGTGGTGCATGCTTTTAATCCCAGCACTCAGGAGGCAGAGGCAGGCAGATCTCTGTGAGCTCGAGGCCAGCCTGGTCTACAAGAGCTAGTTCCAGAACAGGGTCCAAAGCTACAGTGAAACCCTCTCTTAAAAAAAATTGGAAACAAAAAGTCATAATAGAATTCCTGTGTGTGTGTGTGTGTGTTCATTTGTTTGTATGAGTGCTCGTGTGTGTGTAGGTATGTGTGTGAGTGCATGTGTGTGTCCGTGTGTGTGTGTAAGTGTACACGTGTGTCCGTGTCCATGTGTCTATACACACATGTGGCAGAGGTAGAGGTGGGGTTTCTTTCTCCATCACTCTACACCTTAGTTGTTTTAATGGCAAAAATCAAGGTCTCGATGAGCAGAAGCAACGGCTTGTCCCTAAAAATGGCCTCTTGCTGCCAAGCCTAACGCCCTGAGTTTGACCCCCAGGGTGCAGGTGGTGGAAGGAAAGACTGACTCCCAAAAGAAAGCTGTCTCCCTGACCTCCACATGCATGCTGCGTGTGTGACGCACCTGCACATGCACACATACACACTAATTAGTTCATTAATTTTCAAGAAAAGGAAAGGCCACAGGACAGACCTCCAGGCCCTGTCCTCTTTTAAACATTTTCTGGTCTTTTTAAAGCTTCCTCAGCACCCAGCATTCTTCTCTGTGAACGGAGCCTCTTTTATCACCTGCATGTGTCTTTGGTAATGACAACAAGAAAAAAGGAAGGAATAGAAAAGAACAAAGACGGCGATGTTCTCCTGAGAATGCAGACAGACAAGTGTGACGAAGACCAGCTGAGAGCCCGGAAGAACTTTAGTCCACCACACAGCGTACCTCCAACACACTAAAGGGTCCTCTTTTGTTTACTGTTTTGTTTTTGACTTTTTTTTAACAAGACCTCCTGTGCTCCAGGCTGGCCTCAAACTCACTATGCAGCCAAAGATGGCTTTTATTGAATTTGCTCCTCTGACTTCTGATGCTGGGTGACAGGCGTGTGACACGGGGTGACGGGCATGTGTCACGACACCTGGTGTATGCAGTGCTGGGGTCGGGCCAGGGCTTCCTGCGCATTAGGAAGATTCTATCAGCTGAGTCACATCCCCAGCCTGCTTTCTCACTCTTCTGACTCGGATCATTCTGTAAAGGCCCCCGGAGAGAGGCTTCCAGGGGGCAGAACTTGGACCCACCCAGACCACCTGATACACACTTCCCGAGCGCCAAGGGCCAAGGCTGGTTTTGATACAATCCAAAGCCTCCCAGGGTGGATAACGCACTTATAAAGTCACAGACATTGGCAGTTTTGGAAGCCTCCCCTCTCTTCAGAAAGACCTATGGCCTCCATTGCTCGGCCTCACCACCATAAAAAGAAATAAAGGTGGGCGAAAGGCTGCAGAGTTCCCATGGAGACCATGCCCAGCAGGGATGAAAAGCAGAATCAGATACAGAGGGAAGATGTATGCCCTCTCGACTACTTCCTGTGGGGATCATTCTAGAATCAGTCATCCTGAGTAGTAAGAGCTCTCAAGGTGAAAAAAAAAACAGAAAACGTACATTCACGCTTGATATATAGGTACTTGTATGTATGTATGTGTGTGGTCATTTATGTATGCAGGTATATATGTGTCTGTGCAGGTGTATATATGTGTGTACATTCATTTATATGTGTGTATGTGTATGTATTCATGGGTGTGAACGAGCCCTCCAAAAGCTACCCTGATTCTTTCACCACACCACATTTCTCAATCTATTCTCTTTTAAGTCCATCAATTTCTTCTTTCCGATGCTGGTCACAGCCCATTAAATTGATATCACCATCTACTAATGGCTCCTAACCTCAGACTTAAAAGCATGAACATATTCCCACTTTTTGGTCAACCAACAGGAGAGAAGAGCCTCCCCAGGGTCAAAGCCACAATCCCAAGGTTACTTCCTGGCAGAAGCCAGGACCAACTTAGAACATGCTAAGTATGGGCTGGTGTTACCCACCGAGTCTCATTGTTAGAACTCAGTGACCACAATCCCTCCCTTCACAGCTTCCTTGAAGTGACTCTTGGGGTCCCTGGAGGTAGCCTGTCTCCTTAAGGATCTCACTGACCCAGACAGAAGACTTCATAAGCAGAGTTTAGCCTCCTAGGTCCTGATGTGGAATCCCAGTACCATTGAAGCTGACTGGGTCCTTGAGGAAGAAGGGAGAGAGGCTGCCTTGAAAACACAAAAGACAACCTCTCACAGGTAGATAAAATGCATAGGTCAGGGCTAGAGAGATGGCTCAGTGGTTAAGAGCACTGATTGTTCTTCCAGAGAGGACTTGTATTCAATTCCCAGCAACCACATGGCAACTCAAACCATCTAGAGTGGTATCTGATGCCCTCTTCTGGCATAAAGGCATACATGCAGAAAAAGCACTCAGATACATAAATAAACAAATACATCTTTTTTTCAAAGATTGCCATAGGTCTACTGGTGCCCCCATCCCTAGACCAAGAACTACAGACAACTGAGGAGTGCTGAGAGCAGAAGAAATGTTTTCCCTGGGGAAGAGCATGCCAATTGGTTATCCAATACCAGATGCGCAGCTCCAAAGACTTACGCATACAGGGAACATTGTGTGGACTCCACAGGCTATATTTATGTGTTTAGGAATGTGTGTGTGTGTGTGTGTGTGTGTGTCTTAAAGAAACAGATGCCATGAACTTAGACTAGAGTGAGAGGAGGGGTGCATGGGAGGGTTGGAGGGAGAAAATGCTGTGATTATATTTTAATTTCAAAAACTAAAAAAAAATACTTCTTTAAAAAAAAGTCATAGGTCCAGAAACTCTGCAGGCTGATGAGTGAAGTCATTTCCAGGTTCACACAGGGATGGTGAGAGGCAGACCAGCCCCACCACCACTACCACTTTCCTTCCTGGCAATTTCTCCACCAGCCTTCCCAGGACTCCTTTCACCTCCTCACCTCAGGTCTCCAGGCCCTGATCTCTGTGGATCTCAGGAAACCATGAGCATCAACTCAAATTCTCACGAGAAAAGCCTTTTTCATTTGCTTCAACATCTGAAGGATCAAGGGATTTTGTCTCCAAGGTAGGGTTCCCAGCTGCTGGAGTGTCTTCCTACAATGAATGGTACCCTCTCCTCCATAGCTTCTCCGAAGGGAGATGACATTCCCACCAGGGCTTAAGACAGACTACATCCAAGGCCAGCTGGAAACTGTTTTTATAGATAAAGTTTTATTGGAGCATGGTCATGAACATTTGCTTACCTGCTGTGGACAAGCTTTTTTGGTTGTAGAGCAATGACAACACAAACCCATGCACCTGGCACAGCCAAAATACTATATTCACTGTCTGGACCTTTACAGTTTGTGACCTCCTGGATGACAGGAGCCAAACTCTCTTGTTTGTGGCAAAATGAACTTAACATTAAAATTACTTATCTGAAGCAGTTTTTAACATCACCTCAAAGGTGTTAAAATCCACCAACCATCACCAGAGACTTTCCTCATCCCAAATTTTGTACCCATTGAATAATAGCACCCCGTTTCTCTCTCTCTCTCTCTCTAACTCCAGTCTACCACATTCTACTTCCTCTCTATAGACTCAACTCCATTATGTCATAGCAGATATCAGAATGGCCTCCCTCCGACAGCTGGAGACTATTTCCCCGTATGGAGAGGTCCCGCCTCACAGGCTCACATGCCTGCTGAGTGGTTGTCTCGGTCATGAGTGATGTTGTTCTTCCTAATGCTCTCTGTCATGTGCCCAGCCCCCACATCCATAGGGCCTTCTGCCCACTCCCCTCGGCTCCCTCCAACCCTCACCCAAAAGGAGTCTGGATGTCAAAGACCTCATAAAGAACAAAGAATTCCTTAATAACCACATTTTATATTGATGCTATTTGGGATGATAATTATTTTGGTTGAGTTGTATAGCTTTTTTTTTTAACTCATTTTAATATGCCTACTGGATACTTCGAGGCCACCATGTAACTTTTCCCTCTTTCTAGGGCCAGCAGGAGGGTCACCCTGCAGGGGCCCACAAACTTTTCCTGCCTCTATCCATAGAATAAGTATTTCTGATTTGGTGGGCCATACCCAATGCTGCCACTGTTCCCCAAAAGAACTCCCAGACAACACTAAAGGGGTGGTTCGGCTGAGTCCCAGTGAGTCTTAGCTACTAAAACGGGCCACAGCTTAAATCTAGCCCCAAGTCGTGATATGCCCTACCAACATTCAGAAATATTAAAGGCCATGGAGTAACGAGCAATTGCCAGCTCTAGAAAATTCACCCAACCTACTTTCTCAGAACACAAAGCGCAAAGACACCTTCCCTTAACTAGACCCACAGACACAAGACTGTTTGCTTCTGACTTTCCCAGAGAAGCAGTTCCTGGGGTTCAGCCACCCTCGACATCCAATGGCCCCACTCACTTGGGCGTGTTGGCCTCATCTACACGGTTCCCGAGCTGGAACTCGTGGGATTTGCTCCTGTGCAGTGCCGTGAAGCCCGGGATCAGATGGATAAGTTTCCGAGAGGATGGTGGTGGCGTCCCTGGAGGCTTCAGCTTGTTTTTTCTCCTCATGGGTGGTGTGCCAGGAGGGGTCACGGTGGTGACGATATTTGGGGTGCGAGGTGGGGTGCGAACTGCGTGCCGCTGCCGGGGTGACGGGGGCAAGGAGCGGTGGCCTGATTCCAGAAGTGGCGGAGGGCACAAGCTCTGGTAGGCATCCACAGTGAGTCTATCCACGTGGGTGTACACGGGGGCCCCAGGCATAGGGCTGCTGTGACAGAAAGGCTGGACACATTTGGACTGGACCCTGGGGCTCTGGGAGACGGGGGTGCGGATCCACGAGCTGGGCTCCGGGGGGCACACAGGGTTGTTGTCCTGCCCTGGCTCCATGGTGGGCCACTGGATGATCCAGTCTTGTTTGGAGAGATTCCCTCCTGAGTAGGAGCAAAGGAACAGAGAGACGCGGGTAAGGAAGGGGAAGGGATAGGCTTGTGGTGGGCAGAGAGCCACCAGCTCTTTACGGCGCATGCGTCACTCCAAGCATATCTTACATCACCGCAGATGAGTCCTTACATCCCACAGATCTTACATCCCACAGAGAGAGGCAGGTAAGCCAGAAGAAAGGAGGTGGGCTCGCATGGGCAGGGTCCGCCATCCTCACCTTACCACACATGCGTTACACCACAGGCACTGTACGTCACAGCAGGTTACATTCAGCACAATGTACCTTATACACCCTTTCACATGCCATGCCACAACACACACCTGACCACACATACAGGTTACATCGTGTGCACACAATACAGTATGAAGCACAGGTCATCTGCACCCTATGTGGTATACAGGTCATGTTATATGAGACCACCTCATAGGTGTGGTGTGCCACGTTGCATCAAATGCGCCTTCCAACATATGTACCCTACACAATGTGCACACTATGGCACCTGCACATTAAGCAAATGGTACACATGTTGCCTCCATGTGCCCAAGGCCACACACACCTCATGCTATGTGAACACACCTCCTGCATACTTCATACCATATATATATCACCTCAATATACCTTACAGTGTTGACCATCTTGGGTATGTTTTCATATATACATACTCCATGCTATGTATGCAATGCATCACAAACACCTCATTGTATGCACACATGCCATGTATACTGTATCATTCATACCTCATATCCTAAGGACCTGCACCACACACCACATGATATACACATCAGATCACACCACATTAAAGCAATGTATCAGGTACACCTTACCCCGTACACACAGGGTCCATAAGTACATTATAGCATAGGAATGTTCCATCAGGTGCACATCATTAGAGCATGCACACAGATCTCATGTTCACTGTGTCATATCACAATACCGTGTACACATCATGCCACATGCACGTTAGTACACACGTATGCTGCATTGCAGGCACATTTATAACTGTCCAATCACACCACTTGGCTCTCACAAACATAATCAAAATCTCCTTGTTTGCCTTCTTGCTTTCTCCCCAGTTAACAGCCTTGCCTTCCACTGCTTTGTGGCTGCAAAGCCCACACCCCGAAGACTTTGCAAAGCAGAGCGATTAGGCCATGACTTTTCTGAGTCCCAATATCCAACCATGTCAGGGTGCTTTAAAAGATTACCAAGGATAACGCTCACCTATTGTCTTAGTTAGGGTTTCTGTTGCTGTGAAGAGACACCATGACCACAGAAACCCTTATAAAGGCAAACACTGGGTGGCTTACAGTTTAGAAGGTCAGTCCATTATCATCATGGTGGGGCATGGTGGTATGCAGGCAGACATGGTGCTGGAGAGGTAGCTAGGAGTTCTTGTTCAGGCAGCACTAACTGAACTAGGCACAGCTTGAGCATAGGAGACCTTGGAACCCACCCCCTCAGTAACACACTTCCTCCAACAAGGCCACACCTACTTCAACCAGGCCATACTTCCAAATAGTGCCACTCCCTATGAGCTGATGGGGGCCAATTACATTCAAACTACCACACCTGTGGAGCAGTCTTAACACCTGACTCCGACATGGACACAGACTTGATGGACAAGCAGATGCATGCCTGGAAGCCCTTCACGTGGTTAAAGGGAGGGAAGCAGAGTGTGTGACATTCAGTGACGGGGAGGGCCTTAGCTGGCAGTCCACACAAACCAAGGACACAGCACTGCTGCCTGAAGGAGCTGAGTGCCCGCGCACAGAGCTCAGGTGGTCTCCAGGGAGTACAAGTGAACTAATGCCAAAGGGCTCACTCTCAGACTCCATTTCCACAACCTCACAGAGAACAACATTTTAGACATGATTGGCAGATGTCAGGGGTAGGGGATGAGGGGGTGGGAAGAAGTGGATGTGGCTATAAAATGGTAACACAAGAGATGCATGTCATTCATTATTTTGACAGTGGTGCACACACATGTGTCCAGATGTGGGACATTATACAGATCCAAATTTGTGCTCATCCTCAAACACACGTGTATGCATGCATGCACAAAACGCTAGACACATCTGGGCAAGATCACTGCACTGTATCTGTATCAATACCCTGGCTGTGATTCTATCATTTTAGTAAGATGTGACTATTAAGAGAAACTGAGAGAAGCCTTTCAGGTACCCCTGTGATCTTTCCTTACAACTGTATCACAATGACAATCTTCAGTTAGCCCCCGTGACACAGCAACTCCCTGTACTGGATCAGCAAAACAAAAGCAAACAGTTGAGTTAAGAAACTGGAGGTCTTGGGATGAGACTCGGTGGTAGTGCTCTTGCCTAGGACGTTTGAGGCCC
>LOJH01019920.1:0-14014 GCA_001685095.1 Ellobius talpinus | reverse complement strand
TATAATTATTTCAGGTGTAAGCTAGCTGGGAGCCAGGCAGCGGGAAGCGGCCCACTGCTCTTCGAACAACAGATTACATCAGCAGGAAAAGCAAGCTTGGAAAAATCTCAGGAAAACTCTTTTGAAAAGTGTATGGATTGAAGGAATGTTGTACTCACTGCCTGGGTTGTACCAACTTTAACGTTCCACAGGAAAAATGTTATTATAGACTTCTATTCTGTGATGCTCCTTTAACATGATGGCTCCTGAATTCAATGAACCCATATTCTCTGGGATGGAGAGTCTTGCTTTCTTTCCATTTGAAGTGAACGTCAAGGACTACACCTCTGGTGGGGTGGGCAGGTTCTCAGTCTGTAGACTTTTCAGTGATAGTTGAAGCTCAGTGCTTTTTTAAAGTTCTGACTTGTCACATTCTCCTAGTTTAGAGTTATTCCATTTGATAATACATTTCTCTCAAAAATCACTGTATTTATGTCTTTGATTTTGGTCAGCTTTATGTATAAAAATTTTGGTAACTTAAGGATATAATACTCTTACTTGTGAAATGTCTGTTGCTTCTTCACCCTATATATTTGTGGTATATCTCTCCTTTCCTTTCGCCTCTGGATTTCAGGATTTCACTGTTGATATTCTAGGCATATTAGGCATCTCTTCACATCTTTCTCTCAATGCTTTGGTTTAGTTAGAGGATTTTGTAGCTATCACTGCACACGTGACAGGCAGAATAACATTCCGCAATATGCTCACATCCTAATCTAGAGTGCTAGAAATGCGTTATGTTCTGTGCTCTAAAGGAGTTAACATTGCAGGTGAAAATAGGCTTGTGAGTCAGGTGATCTTCAAATAGATTATCTTGAATGATACATATGGGCCCAATGTAATCATGAGGGCTCCTCAAAGCAGAAACAGGAAATAGAAGGAGAATCAGTGTCAGAGTGAAGCAATGGGAGAAACATTAGACCAGCTGTGTCTGGCTTTGGAAGGAGGCCATGAGACAAAATATGTAGTAGACAGTTACCAGTCAAGACAACACATGTGCCTAGAAACTTGACAAGGTGAGAAAGTGGATTATCCTCTGAAGCTTCCACATACAAATACCTGCCATCCAGACAAGAGAGACTCATTTAATGCTCATTAACCAAGCTTGTAGTGGTGTCTTATGGAAACAATAGGAAGCATCTTCAATCTGCTCAGAGCCTTTAGCACTAGCTGTACTTGGCATCTTCATTACTATTAGCTGCAAGGCTAAATTTTAATCAGCTTTGTTTAAATACATTTCTCAATTATGGATTTTATTGTGAGAATATAAGAAACAGTCATTTATGCTAACAGCAATGAGCTCTGTAATTTGTGGGCATTGTAGTTCCTTTTTATTTCAATTTGCAAACCAACAAGGTCTTTCTTCAGCTCATCTCTACTCTAATACTTTGTCAAATAAAGCCAGTTGCAGGCAATACATGCTACTAAATTTTCCCAACTTATTCCCCAATTCTCCAAGTTCGTTATACATATAGAATTCTTTCCAAGGTATTGCATACAATAACTTGATCAAACATGCCATCATAGCATAATACTTTTTCATACCACAGTATTTGATCAATGCCACATTCTGCTATGGTTAAAGCTCAGAAAACCATTGTGCTGTTTAACAAATAATATTGACTAAAATCTTGTTTGATCAAAGAAAGGTTATTATTTGTACACTGTTAATCAGAAGATTTGATGTACCTGTCTTAAATCTAGGGCAAAATCGAGAAAAGCAAGAATATTCTGGAGCATTGCTTATCTCCATATTAGCGGAAGAGCGTGCATGCTGTGGTCAATGGTGTATTGACTCCGTAAGTGACATGTTTATGCCCACTTGCATTTCCTTGGCCATATCAAATAGCATGGACTGGTCTAATCACAGGGCGATAGCAGAGTATATACAATATACCACATACTTATGAAGAGAAGAGAAAATATTTGGTGTGCAACAATGAGGACTGCAGTACCCTTTTGGCTCAATGCAAGCTTAGTAAAGTGCTGTTTGCTGTAATTGGCCACAGATGGATTCGGAAATGGGCACTATTCTATGAGAGAGGAGGACTCTGAAGAAATAACTCACATGTTTGCAATAGGTTTATCAATTTTAAACACATTATCATCAGAATCAACCACTTATATTTTAAAAGCCTAGTCACTGGCAAGCATATTTTAAGAGGTAAAGACCATTTTTTGTGTGTGGGAAATTACTCAGTGTAGAGAAAGCATAAGAACACGAGTTTGTATCCCCAGAACCCACATAAAAAGTCAATCTTGACTTCATGTGCCTATAAATCCAACATGACAAGCAGATCCTAGAGTTCGTTGGCCAGCCAACCTCACTTAAATGATGATCTTTTAGTTCAGTGAGAGACCCTTTCTCAAAGCAACAATGTAGAAAGCCATAGTCGAGAAGAAAATGGTGTCCCGCTCTTGCCTCTGCACGAATGTGCATATAGCTGTGTACTCACATGCATGTGCCAAACACATACACTGCATTCATAGCAAACTACATGCATGTAGACATACACACAGACTACTTTGAGACTTAATGCACGTTTAATACGCACACACACACATACATACATACATACACACAGCAAGTCAACAAAGATCTATATCTAAAATTTTGAAACTCATATTTTTAAGAGAAATTTTGTAGCATGTGTTACATAACTAAGTATGGTAAAAGATTCTGCTCATGTAACATTATGTGGTAATTATGTAAATATTAATTTTCAGGAATTGCTCGAATTTGGCATTAAGCCAACAAAGGGAATGTGATACAGACTTTATTTGAACTTCAGCTGTATGTATATATATGCAGAAAAGAATGACTGAAAAGCACACTCACATTGGTCATTGATTATATGTGAGGAATGAAACTGTGATAGGTCTAGATTATTTATGTGGCTTTTTTTACTAAGTGAATACATTCATTTTCATTGTAAAGCAGTAAATATAATAAAAATATTTCTTTCTACAAAGGCTGTCTAGTCTATTATATCATGTCCCAGCAAAATAACTGTTAAAAATGCAAGCAGACCATTTAACTAGTATTTGGTAGACAAGCGTTTATTGATGTCCCTCCAAGTTTCTCATTACCTTGCTATTTAACTTCTAATCTAGGTATTTTTATTGAGTGCTTTGCTGATGGAATGAATCTTCTAATCAGCTAAAAAGAGGCTGGAGTTTTCAGATGTGCCCGGCAAACTCACGAGAACACTTAAAAAGGGAAGCAAAAAGTAGAAAAATCAGTTAGAGAGAGATACAGAAGACCAGAAAAGAGAAATGGCAGCGAGAAAAATCAGCATCCTAAAGCACAGGGTTGTGGCAAGCCATTGTTGATGGGTTTGATGATGGAGAGAGGGAATCACCTATCAAGACATCCAGGTGACTGGGCTCTGAAGTTGCATGAAACTAGACTCTTCTCACAGCCTGATTGAGCTCAGAAGTAAGTTTCTGTCCAGGTTCTAACCTTATACTAACCCCCTAGAAATAAATAGCCTTGGAGGTGCCTTGATTCTAGTCTAATGAGATTTCGTTTACATTTTATCTTATACTTAGGAATAGTTTTACTATGTCTCAGGTTGGCCTTGCATTCCTGATCGTTTTGTCTCAGTATCCAGTGTGCATGAAGACTTGCACATGAATCCCTACAGATGTGGCTCACAAGCCCAAAATAAGCTAGTAGACTTGGTTTGATTCCTGACATATAGAAACTATAGGACAGTAAATTTTTGTTGCTTTAAGTTGCTAAATAAGTGATAATTTGTTCCAGAAGCAATGGAAAAATAATAGAGCATGACCTGGATGCAGACAGAATTTTATTAATTCATATTTTGTGTGTGTGTTTATGAAATAGAACATTGAGTTTCTTGGTATTCATGTAGAAAGGGAAGCCAGCACTGCTGGCACAGGCCTGCACTTCCAGGTATTCTGATATTACATATATGATATATATGTGCACACACACAGATTTTAAAATCCAGAACTTCCTGAAAAATTAAATTAAATACTTTCATGATACAATATCATTTTTAATAAAAAAAGAGGCAAAAGGAAATATTACAAAAAATAAAAGCTTATATAACCCAGAGCACACCTATCCCTTCAGAGCTAGGATGAGTTAGTAATTTGATAGTAGAAGTATGCCACCCAACATGGAAGCTGGGTGTGGCTGCGCACACCTTTCATGCCAGCACCCTGGAGGCAGACAGCAGATCTTTGTGAGCTCAAGGCCAGCTTGGTTTATGGAGTAAGTTTCAGGACAATCTGTATGTAGAAAAAAAAAACCCAATCTCAAACACAAAACAAATAAAAGATGAAAGTTTATATGCATTCTTTACAAACAAATATTTCAAATTAAAGGCCACATAATGTCCATGCTTTAAAATAACTATTTAGAAATAGATTAACTGTCTGATAGTTCTTACATTTAATAATTCAACTTTATTATCCACAGGTACCCTGATGCCATGTGGCCCAGAGGGTAAAAGACACCTACATGGCAGCTTATGTCCTGACAGTGCCAATATGATGAGCAAGTACATGGTGGTGAAATTGGAGAGAAAGAGAATTGGAATGGTTCATGTGCTCTGGTAAGAGGTAGTTCTGAAGAAGGAAGACTGTGAGAAATGGGTGGATGTTGGTGGCCTGTTTGCTACTAGGGGCCACAATGATATCTGAGCTTGCTTCCTATGGCTATGTCCAGGTCCACAACAGCCAGTATTTGTGTTGATATTCATAACCCATGTTGCCACCAAGGTCATGGGGATGCCCCGTGTGTGAGCTGCGACTTGTGGCCATTTTGGTGAAAGACGGCCATGCCGCTGCTAGGGCCATGTTGATCTGAGTAGCCTATGATGCCATTGGGGGACATGATGACATCCGGAACTGGCAGCTGCTAGGGACTGTGTCCTGGTCCGTGGCCCTGCAGCAACCAGGCTTTGTGTTGCTATCTATGGCTCCTGATACCATCAATGACCATGCAAATACCCGGGGTCTGGACCATCACCTGAGGCCAGGTAGGGATCTGAGGGTCATGCTACAGCAGGGACCAAACATATCTGAGTGATCTGCTCTGCCACAAGGTACTATGATGACATTCGGGTCCAGGCTACAGGTAATGCTCATGTTTGGGTTCATGCCAGGGTCTGTGTTGACGTTTGTGGCCCCTGTTACCGTTGAAGACCATGCTATTGCCAGGGCTCTGGGCTAGCACCTGGGGTCATGTTGGTGTCCGAGAGTATTGCTGCCATAGGGGTCATGCCAATCCGAGTAGACTGCGGCGCCACCTGGGATCATGGTCACATGCAAGCCCAGGCTGCTACTGAGGACCTTGTCTAGGTCCCTACCAGAGCAGGGGTCCGTGTTGATGTCCATGGCCCATGGATACATGGGGGCTGGGCTGCAACCTATGGCTATGTTGCCTTCTGAGGGCCATACTAACACCAGAACTTTGCCAGTCTGGGTGGCCTGCGCAGTTATATGGGGTCAAAGTGTCGTTCAAGCCTGGGCTACTGATGTGGGCCATGTCTGGGTCCACGGCTCAACAGCAGACAGAGTCTGGGCTTCTGTCCATGGATCATGTTACCATAGTGGGGGTCACAGTTGAAATTTGAAGGCTGTGCTGAGCAGGGCCCCGCCCCTCACTGGCCCCAGGATAGCTGCCCTTGCTCCTCCCTGGACACTGCAGCAGGAGAGCTGACACCGCCTCACCCCGTGTGCGGGCTCAGGAGAGATAGCCCCAATGGTATCAGTCTAGGTACCACCCAGACCCGCATCCTGGGCCTTGGATTGACCTAACCTAACATCTGCCCGACTTCTGGAATGCACGAAAAGACTGGTCCTGGGGAATGATACCAGAGTCCTGCATGACTCAGGGCAACAGCGGGATATCCAAGAGGGTTTTCAATGAGGGCCATTAATGATGGTGAACCACAGGCCTTGAACCAGACCAATTACTCATTGCAATGAACATTTTGTGGGTGGGGCTGGTTGGACAAAAGGATGCACTGCAGCTCCTGATGCCAATAGGAGGAATGAAGAGGTGTTGGAAAGATGGAAGAGTGAGGTGGGTTTTTTGTTTATTTTGTTTTTATTTAATTTTTTTGGGGGGAATGGGCTGAAGAAGGGTGAGGACAGTTATAAGGAGATTGGGAGGTGAGTGGGATTGGAGTGCATGATGTGAATTTCCAAAGAGTCAATAAAGAATTATGTAAAAAAAATCAAGATAAAATTTTCAACTTTATAAAGTTGCCTTCTTCCTACAAAAACATACTGGACTATACATGATCTCCTGTTTAAATGAAACATAACACAAAAGACCTAGCTATAACTCTCCTAAATAGCATAGGGAAACATATTAAAATAGTAATAAGCTATGACATATCAGATAAATCATAAAACTATAATAACTAGTGAAGTATTGTACTTGTATAAGAAAAATGTCTCCAAAATGATATCTTAGAAATAAATAAAAATAAATTTGTATATAATAAAGATAAAAACCTAAATCACTGAGGAGGATATAGAAATAATTCAAAGAATAGCACACAGTATTGGTTATTTGTCAAAATAACAGTTTAAAAATCATGTGTGTGTGTGTGATTGTGGTTGCACATGTGCTATGGAGTGTCGGTAGAGGTTCCAGGTCACTTGTGGGTCCTTACCTTAAGCCTTGTTTGAAAAAGTTTTTTTTTTTTTTAAAAAAAAAAACTTGTTTACTTGTATATTCCAGGCTAGAAAACCCATGAGCTTCAGGGAATTCTTCTGTGTCTTTTACCCATCTTACAGTAGGGACATAGGCATGATCTGCTACCTGGAATTACAGACATATGTTGCTAAGGCTTTGTATGAGTTCTGGGGACTGAATTGAGATGGCTTAGTTGGCAAATGCTTGTCACAGAAGCATGAAGACCTGTGTTTGAATCTCTAACATTTATAAAAAAAAATCCACGTTAATGAGTGCCTGTAATCCCATAACTAGGGAGACAGAGACAGGGCGATTACAGGAGGTAGCCATCAAGCCTAGTAAGATAAATGAACTCCAGGTTCAATGAGAGACCTGTCCCAATACATAGGGTGCAGATCAAGAGACACAAACATCTGGTACCAAGATCTGACCACACCTGCACATGCATCTGTACACACACCATGTACAAATATACATGAATGTGTGCACAAACACATGCATACACACATGAGAGAGAGAGCAAGACAGAGAAAAACAGAACCACACACGCAGACAGAGAGATAGCATTAGAGGGGAAGACAGTGAGAAAGAGAGAGCATCTGACGACAGGAATATTAAGACACGAAACAATAAAAAAATGATGGGTGGATGGGTGGGTGGGTTGATCAAGGGAGCAGCTATAGAGAAAGAGAGAATGAAAGAATATACGTGGAGAGCACATGCACAAGAAGGCAGTGCGTAGGAATGCTTGCTAAGGGATAGAGAAGGGCTTTCTAACTAATTAAAAATAACCATGAAATGCAGAAAAGAAAAATGTCAATTGGCTTTAGTCCATAAACACTAAATATAATATACATACAAATCTATTAGTAAAACAACTCAGTGTCAAACATCACTTTACTTTTCAAAGATGACACAGATGTGAAAAGAGGTTGGTACCCTTGGTGTACAAAGAGATATTAAAATTGAAAAAACAGACAAATCAGAGAAGAATCGCAATTGATAAAAGTCCTATAAAAGTTCCCTTGACAGCTTTGAACTTAGCAGAGAAAAGTCTAGGACAGGCAGAGGTGTTGAGAATTAAATATCAAACTCAGCGAGAAAGTATCAGGATGAAAAGCTTTACTGAAGTTTTAAAACAAATCAAAACGACCTATTAAAATGTGTTTAGTGTGGAACATCATTTAATACTTATTTTTAGCTAAAGAATTCTGTGGTGAAAATACTGAGTGTGTCTGAAATCAAAAGGAACTTGACTGAGCTCTTCATTTTTAAGTTATAAAGCATAATTTAGATTTCTATATGATTTCTAAATGATTACATATCCTCATGTCTGATATGCCTAGCATGGGAACAGTTGGAATCACCTCTTTAGCCTGATCTCAGCCTAATTGACTCATGGCTCAGGTAGAATGAAGAAGCATCTATGAAATGGGATCTATGAAATAGTGCAGGAGGTGCCCAAACTAAAAGGATAGGCACCACATGGCTAACCACCATCTTCTTGTTGTATCTGAACTCTGAGCTAGTGGTTTAATGTCTGCAGGACACATATTCCATTCATCTGAAAAAAAAGGGCAGGTATGGTTGATAAAGTCAGAGTATTTTGAAAATGCAGAATGTTTAGTATTGTTCTTGACACTGAGGAAGTACCCAGCCAACTTCTGTCATTAGCAGTATACATTCACTGAGCATAGTGCATCAGAAAATATAACATGACTCCAGTTTAAGTACAATTATTAAGAAGATAATCTCCAACTGGCCAGCAATGTTTGGATTTGGTTCTTCCTATGAATTGCACTTGGCTGAATCATGTCTATAATAAATCTGTTGTCTCGTTTCCTTTTAATTAGACATCGCCCAGGTGAATAGCAAAACATACATCACTGGAGTTGACCATTATTAAAATGCCACTGCCATTAGTATATGTTTTAATATTGCCTCTCTTGTTTCAGCATTCCTGGCACCAAATCCTCCCCTAGGAAGGAAACTCTCAAGTGACCCCAGAAGACATTCACCCAGTATTGTCAGTATGTCAGCTAGCACGATTGCTAGTCGACCTTAGGAAGCTGTGTAAGAGAGAACCCTGGCTTGAAGCAGAGTTCTGGATCTCCTAGAACTGTCAGTGGCTAATGATGGGAGATATTGGACTTGGGGAGACTAGTCTGGAAAAATTATTGTAGTAAAGGTAAGAAGTAATGGGGGTCCCAAGTAGAGTAGAGACAAGGAAAAGAGGTGACTGAGGCTGCTTTGTCATGTTACGAGCAAAAGGCTTGTTAGGGTTTTACTGCTGGTGCTTGGCATAGCCTCATCCAGTAATTTCACCATAGGATCATGGGGAAGATGGTTAGTGATAATAATTAACATGGCACTTGGTAATGTTTATGGAGTACATATTACATGCTAGGTAAGGTTATTACTTCACCCTTATATTAATTCCTCAGAAAAATCTGATTAACTTTTATAATTACGGTTATTTTTTACAATTAATAGAGGGAGAAAAATGTTAAACAAGTCATCCAAGAATAAATACATAGCTGGGAAGTAACAGAGTTGAGATTCAAACCCTAGGCAATCAGGCTGTAGAGTTCCCATTTTAATCACTGTTCCATGACGATGGTTATAGTGATGATGTTAGGAACAAATATCACAGGCTTCCTCTGTAACACTGTCAAAGGCTGTTCCCTGCTTGCTTGATCACATGACAGCAGTTCAATCACAGGAGCTTTCATTAAGGCCTCCATGCCTATATTAAAGCATTAAACCAGGCCAATGCTCTTGACTGCAGTTCCAATTCCTAGGGGTGTATGGTCCACATCCAGAGCATGGAGCATTCAGGGGTGGAAATGGGTCTTGCAGAAAAGCACATTCCTAGTCTCTGAAGCCCTGCCTGTTGCCAGGAGCCCTTCAGGTCTCATTCACTTACTCTTCACAAAGAAACTTTCTAAAACCTTGAATAGTAGCATGGCATTCTTAAGACAAAGGACATTCTATTTGGGCTCCCAGGCTGTAGTCCTCTAACATCGGGAAGATATAAAATTTATCATAAATATTCATCATGCCTATTTTTGTATATTATTTCTTTAATCTTTCCTTTAATTTTTTAAATTGAATTTTGGCTACCCAACTCTCCTGGGAAGCTAATAAATTTTTGAGTCTTAGTTTTTTCATGAATAAAATAAGGATATGAGTTATTGTGGGACTTAAGGGAGACAGTTCATGTAATAAAGTAGTTACCACAGTATTTGATCTATGTAAGTTTCTTTAGAGGTTAGCTATTACATCACCATTCTTATTTGCAACAACTTCACCCTGAATAAAATGTAACATTTTTCATAATATTCTGAGATAACTACAGGAAAAAAAGAGTCAGTATAAAATATTTCCCCAAAGAGCTGTCTCAAATATAGCAAATCTAGAAGGAAATATGAGGCAAATAGTTTAGGGATTAAACTAATTTAAGAACACAGAATGGCAGGAGTTTAGATAGCCTTCTAAAATATGACCCATTTAAAGAAAAATGCTGTGTATTTCCATCCATGTGGTTTTAGGTAGGAGAATTAAAATAATTACAACATAGTACTTTTTGATCTTTAATACTCTTGGCATTAAAGAGAAGAAAGGAGGTTGAAACACAGTGGCCCTTTTCTGAGGGAATGGTCCTGAAGATGGTAACAGATCAGAAAGAATGACTACCACAGTGTATGTTAGAACGTGTGTCACCTTTCATTATTGTGACAAAATACCTGAGAAAATAATTTAGTGGGAGGAGAGATGCTGAGTTAAAGTTATATAGGTTTAGATCCATGATCAGATTGTTCTTCTACTTTGGACCTGTGGTGCAGTAGACCATCAGGGCATCACTGAGAGAAAAGCTTCTCAGCTCACAGCAGCCAGAAAACAGAGAGTGAGTCAGGAATGGGCAAAAGCAGTGTATAGCCTTCAAATGTATATCCTTCATGGCCTACTTTCTCCAAGCAGGGCCCCTGTACTGGAAGCCCATTATAAATTAAATTACCAATGAATTGACCTATTGATGAATTCAGAGTCTTCATGGTCCAATTTCACTTTCAACAGTGCCATGGCTTCAAATCAAGTCTTCAACACATGATCCTTTCTAGGGGACACGTCATATCCAAACTATAACAAGTAGCAAATTTAAAAGAAAATGCAGGACAAAGTATAGTCGCAGTAATGAGAAAAGTGACAAACATAGATATGTTTTCAATATGAGACTTTGCTGTAACCCAATGATTCCCTTTGCAGTCAACTAGCTCTTAACTACCTTCCAGTATTCTCATGTTCTTACTAAATTATTCAAACAAATACTCATGACTTTTCCATGCCTTTAGAGCACAAATTTCTTTTGGTTCTAGGTGTCTGATGACTCAGGCCGCTCAAGCTTTGGTCCAGTCTCATTCCCAGAAACACTGATGGCTTGGTACATATAAATCTCAGCTAGTTGACCCTGGAAGGTTTGAGCTTACACTTGTTAGAAAGATCAGGAAAAGTAAAACCACTCTGTCTCAGTAAAGCCAGACTGCCAGATCCTTTAAGACGTCAGTGTACCAAAGCACTGGTTTTATTTATTCTGCTCCAAATGACTCACTCTTCCTCATTCAGGTACAGTTTTTGTTTTTTTGCATCTATAGAGTTGGTCATTTACATATTTGAATTGAATATAATAAAAAAAATTCAAATGAACAAATCCAGTAATGTCTTTCTAAACTGGTCTGAGAAGTATTTTGAAAACTGAATACAAATGATTTTGCTATTTTTGTTGTTGTTGTTAATACATAATACACTCAGCCTGGAATAATTTTTAGTTTCCCAGGGAAACATAGACTTTGATTAAAGAAAAATATATGCTTTTGTGAATCTAAAAGTAACACAAGTTAAATTTGGTAAATGCAGATGTTCTTATAAAAAAGGAACAAAGTAAACATAAATCAAATGAGAAAATATTCCCCAATATTAATATATGAAGAAATAAAGAGGCCTTCTGCTTCCAACTTTTCTTGAAAAGAAATGAAGCTAAAAGGAACTGGAGCCAGGCATGGTGGTTCATGCCTTTAATTTCTGTTCTTGGCAGGTAGAGGTAGGAAGAACTCTGAGGCCAGCCTAGTCTATATGAAATTTTCCAAGTCACCCTTTATTTAAACCCTGTATTTTTTCAAAAAAAACAGTTGAAAACATTTAGCTCATTTATATGACTTGAAAACATTTTAAAATGTATTGTGAAGAAGATATTTGGGAGTAGATAAGATATAGGAGAAATGGGGAGTATTTAAAGAAAAATGAAATGAAAAACAAGCATCAGACTTCAAAATGAAGTATAGGTCAGTAGCTGTGCTGTTTATCTTGTGAAAAAGATTACAGTCATCTACAATAACTGATTAGCTGTCATACAATATTCTCTACAGTTGCCAAAGCTGATGGAAAGTTACAAGTAACTCCATACAAGAGTGACTTTCAGGGGAACACAAAAGCAAAAGTCTTCACGCACAAGAAAAATGTCCTCAGTCTTGTCCTTTTGTAGTAGGACATAAAGATTATTACACAGCGACTAAAATGTCCTTTGGTTTTACTAAAACAAGAAATGTAGAAATTGAGCTAAAACATTAGATGGCCTAATAAAACAATTGACAAACACACCAATTGGGGATATCTACAAAGGCGAAGGGACTATGACAACCAGAAGATTGTTTAATACAATGTCAAAAGCTACCAATATAAAAGGCTCCAATTTACTCCTGTCTCCAGATGCTGGAAAAGCTTTTGACAGTTAATTGGAAGCTTTTATTTTTGACATCGAAAAGCATGGGCTTGACACAATTCATTTTATGGACAGAAACATTATCTGATCACCCAAAGGCCAAAATTAAGGCTAATATGTATAATTGGAGACCATTTCTTTCTTTCTTTCTGTTTTTGACAAGGAAGCAGCCACAGGCTGTCCACGTTTTCCCTCTCTTATTTGGTTCATCAATAGAATCTCTGGCAGGCAAGATGAAGGAATAAAAATGGGGTATTTAAGGCCCACAATTTTATTGTGAGTAGATAATGTGTCTCAATTTTGGGTTGCATGTAAACTTGTGAAATCCACTTCTGTGAAGTCAAGTGGGAATTGAATTTCCTTTATTGGAGGTGCTATTTGGTTTTAGTTCAAGAGGTATTTTTCTCTTAGATTCTTTATTGCTAAATAAAAATGTTTTTCAGATGGTGTCTTCTTTGTCCTTAGATCATATGATTCCAGTTACTTTTTCTGATCTTGACACCCCCACAATAACAATCTGTTCTATGTGGATCAGATGTGCAGAACTTCCAGAATGTCCACACCCTTTTACATTCTCTTATACTTTTACTTTCCTAATAATATATACCTGAGATTGTCTGATGGGTAAATAGATAAATAAAAATGATAAACTCATACATCTAAGCATAAAACATCTAACAAGACCAACTTAATTAGAAAATGAGGCCAGGGATGGTGCATTGTGCAGATGAATCCATTTTTTCTCTTTAAAACAGCTTTATTGAGGTGAACGTAATAAGTACACTTCACCCATTTAGAGTGCACTATCAAAAGTTTTATACATTTAAATGGTGTGAAAACCATTCTGATGCTGAACTTTAGGATATGCCTTTTACCCCAAAGAGAAATCCTATATCCATTAGTAGTCATTTGCCATGCTTTTCTAACTTTGCAAGCCCTGGGAAATCCTTAATTTCCATTCTGTTGCTAAATATTCGCCTATTCTGAACACTTCACATATATGAGAACTATATTTGGCTTGTTTGTATATAGCTTCTTTCATTTAGTACAATGCCTTCAAGAGTCTCTCATGCCATCATAAATATCTTATTCCATTCTACATATATATATATGTATATATATACATATATATATTATCTGTTTTGTATCCTTTTATTTATCACTTGATGGGCATTTGAATTGTCCTACCTTTGCCTGTTCTCAATACTATTGCTATAAAAACTCATGCACAACTTCTGTGTGGTTTCATTTTCTTCCTCAAGTATACACCCATAGTGGAATTCTTAGGTTACATGGAAACACTGTATTTAGTTTGCAAGATATTTCCAAAGTGGCAGCAATGTAGAATGGATGGCAGGGTGGGAGTGTCCCATGCTTCCCAGATCCTTCCCAACAATTGTTAATGTCAGCCATTATTATTTCATTGTCATCACATGTAGTAAGGAGGCTGCTTGTTTGGTCCTGGCTGCCCAGAACCAAAATAATCACACAGAAACTGTATTAATTACAACACTGCT
>LOJH01019919.1:0-11711 GCA_001685095.1 Ellobius talpinus | reverse complement strand
AGACAAGATCTCCTGAGTAAATTGGGAGCATAGGGACCTTGGGAGAGGGTTTAAGGGGAGAGCAGAGGCAGGGAGGGGAGCAGAGAAAAATGTAGAGCTCAATAAAATTCATTAAAAAATGTGGACAAATGAAATACTTGTTAATCTTTTTTAAAAAAATTGTTTTTGTTTTTTTGAGATTAATGTAATTGCCTTGTTTCCTCCTTTATACATAGGTGATGATTAAAAGTGATGATGAATATTAAACTGTGTAGAGCAGCCCCTAGTATGCATCATGCATCCAATGAGGGTTGCTATGGCTGCTATCATCATCATTGTTTTGTTGGTACTGTTCCTGGTATTAATAGTATCTATGTATAGCCTACTAGAAGATGTTTATAATATGTTGCTTATAATATTGCCTCTCTCTGCATTAATCCTTTAATCACATTTGAGTGTGTTTGAACACATGTTTAAGTATGTGTGGGTCAGAGGACAGCTTAAAAGAGTCCCTTTCTGCCATTTAACTCAGGAACTGAATTGGGTTGTCAGGCTTGGCAGTGGCTATCTTCACCTGCCGAGACGTCTTGCCAGCCCCATGCTTTATAACTACAGTCCTATTACCCTATAACGAAGTCTGAGAAACTGACATTTATTTTGGGCGACTGGAGAAGCAATTTTCTCAACGTCTCTACCTCTTTTCATGTGGTACTTGTGTCTTATATAGTTCCTGTTTTATTGGCTATTACTTAACAAAAAAAAACCAAACTTTCTGTGAAGAACAGTGGTTCTCAACCTTTGGGTTGTGACCCCTACAGGGGTCACACATCAGATATATTGAATATCAGATATTTACATTAGGATTCATGACAGTAGCAACATTATGGTTATGAATAGCAACGAAACAACTGTGTGGTTTGGAGCCACCACAATGTGAGGATCTCAACATTAGGAACATTGAGAACCGCTGGTGGGGAACAAACAACCTTTGACCTTACACAACTCTGTCAGAGACTATTATTGAAGCTGTGCAAAAGCTGATTTCATAGGCACATAGTTTGAATTGTGAAATCTCATAGAAGACAAGAAAGAGAAAGGAACAGATTATAAATTGGTGCTTAATGAGGCCCAGGAAGTCAAGGGCATTCTGGGCTTTGTTGTTCCCACATGTATACCAAGTTCTGTAAATGTACTTGGATGTAGTAAAGGTTTGAAACCCTTTCAATTACTGAATTGAAAAACCTGAAAAAAATTATGACTCAAAATGTTTGCTGTGGTTATGATGAACACTGGGATTATATGCAATTTTTTTTTGTTCTGGCTTTTGGGTTTTTTGTTTTTTCTTTTTCTTTCTTTTTCTTTTTTTTTTGCTTCTTCCCAACAGAGATGAATTGCTTGAGTTCGTTTTAAAGGTTTCTTCAAAAAAGAAAATAAAACAAAAAAAAGGGTAAGCATGCTTGTGAACTTGGCCTCATTAGAACTGACTTCAGGCACTGAGCTGGACAAAGCACTCACATCGTGTTGCCTGTTTCTGTTCTAATCACTGCTGTCAGGAGACAGTTCAGTGCCCAGGGTTTTTTCAACAACAAGAACACTCCTTGTCTCTCTCCTGACAATACAGCAGCTGGTATTGCCGGTCCCCTTTTCAGCCATACCCATCCTGATACAAAGGAAAAAGAATACAGAGATAGTTTGTTATCCAACAACACTTACCAGAAATGTTGGAGATCTTAATTTTCCCAATAAGTTACCACATATTTTAGCTCATATTTCATTGCCTATCTGGATCTTAGCTTCTATCTTATAACATAGATTGGCACATAAATACATTCATGATCAATGTGTATAGCTGCGCCTGTATGTATATGTGTGTGTATATGTGTGTGAGACTCATAGCAGCATGCATGTCACTTGATAGTATTAAGATATCTGTTCTTAACTGTGAGATGGGTAGACTTGCATGTCAATAAAATGGGTAGATATCTAGTGACTGTTGGTCAGAACTCAGTGCTATGGTCTCTAGAAAAAGGAGAGAGGAAAAGCAGCAGAAAGAAAGACAGGGGTAATGAAAACAGAAATATGAAGAATGAAGGTCTGTATAACAGACAGTGTGACAGACAGACAGACAGGCAGTGATATTTGTACCAACCTATTTTGTCTCCTGTTTTGTTTCATTTTCAAGTAACTTAAAAATAGCTCGAGTGATGTGTGTTTATTAAGAAGCAGGTAAAATTCACATATAATCCTGATATTTGTCAGAGTCATAGGCAAACATTTTTAGTCATGCATACTCTTTGTAAAGAAATATAATGATTTTGTATTATATAATAGGTGAAACTATTTTAAGCAAGAGAGAGAAAAGAGGGCCTGGAGAGCAGGTGAAATGGAGATGGAGTTACAGATTGATAGAACAGGGAGATTGGAAAAGAAAAGGAAAAAACCCCGAGAAGCAGACCCAGAAGGCCATAGATTAGGAAAGGCATTTTGAGAGATGTAGCTGTAGTAGGGTCCTGTAGACACAAGGAGAAGGGGCGATGAAGATGAGAAGAGGGACTGTCACTGAGTGGCAGAGACTTGTAATATAGTCTGACCATCAGAAGTGCACAGCTTTCCTGGTTCCCGGGAAGACTGCATGCTTCATTCTCCACGGGGCTTCTCTGGCCTCTTGTTTGACAGTATTTAGCACCCAGTCATGCCAAGTAGCCATTCTAGGTCTGGAAGCCCTACATGGGTTATGGCTTTGAGAGCCGCCTGTGTGCTCTCTGTGGTGGAGGTGGTATGTGTGGTACTTATGCACAGCTAAGAATCTTCAAGAGTGTTTGCAGAAGTGGGCCTGATTGGTTGGTGCAGAGGCAGCATTTTAACCTTTTCTGTTGTAACTCATCTGTGTTGCATTGGATACTTAACATGGATATGCATTTTATAATACTGAAAACAGTGAAGCACTTTTTAAGTGGCTGCTATGTCAGTGCTGAGTGCTGTAAATACAAATACCTGATCTTTGGCCCAGAGGGTACACATCCTGGTTGAAGCAGACAGGCATGTAACAGGATGAAACACAATTTAGTGTGGTAAGTGCTTAATGGCTTAATAGAGTTTTATGCAGAGTGCTCTTAGAGCAAGGGGCGGGGCTGTGATTTTGCCTGTGAGTGGGAAGCTATGTTTTAAAGGGAAGTAGCATTTATCTGAGACTTTATTGAAAGTTAGGAAAACTGTAGACACAATATATGGTGGTAGAAGAAAATGCTTTTGAGCCCCCTCTTAACCCCCTGTATTCTGGGTCTTGGGTTCAGCATAGGTTGTTAGCAGTCAACAAGCTGTCATTGGTTTGACACCTTGTTCTTTAATATTTGTCTTTTTAATGTCTGAAATACTTGGGACAAAGGTTAATAGGGTTTTAAAATAACAAATTAGATTCCCTACTTTACAGTTTTCCATTAGATTATTGACCACAGAGCAAACAAAAGAATTTGATTTTCCAGAAGAAACAAACTCATAAAATTTGCCCTAATCTTTGACACACATGCATGTTCTGATCACCACATCTGCAGACACACGAACGTCTTCAAAATATGACTTGATTAGCTGAGCAGTAATGGTGACTCTTGATGGCTGTTCTGTGTTTCTGGTTTTGGAGTGTACGGTGAGGGTTCTGTTCATCTTAATGCCTACCCTATCAACGTGAGAGGTGAGATACGTTAATGCTAATGGGTCCATACTTTCTTATCATCAACACTTGCAACTAGAGTGTGGTTTTAAGGATAATGAGAGTATGCTAGAAATTATGCACCAGTGTTACCCATTCCTAATTGGTTATTCTTTGCAAGTAGGAGACAGCATATAGAAATCAAATTCACAGAAAAATCCCAGAAAGCAATTTTACCTTTTTTCTTGTTGTTTGCTTTCTAGAAAACAGAGAATAAAAATAAGCCTGCAGGAGGGAACTAGTGAGGAAAGTACAGCTGGGAGCAGGAGAGGATACCTCTGGGGTGAGAGTGAGCTCACAGGCTGGAGAAGTTGATGCTTAAGTGAATTTGCATATAAATTCCATGCTAGGTGCTATCTGAGAACATGTTGTGAATTCCAGATCTGTATCCTGGGTGACTTGGGAAATTTTACCTGATACTTTGTGCTTCCATGTTAAAAGACTGAATGCTAGATTTTCATCGTTCTAAAACAAAAATGACTTTGGTGAAGTTTTCCCAGTGATGTCAGATATGCCCTAAATTAGCAGTGAGTGCCCTTTCTTCTACTTATGCTTTGACTCCATTTCCTATATGAGACTCTTTTTTAAAAAAAATATGCATTTAAGTTATATTAAAAGTCTTAGAGAAAGAAAGAGAAAATTATATTTGACTTTAAAACTCACTAGGTTTACCAGCACCCTAGTGTCTCTTCTTCATCCTCGTTTGGGTCTGTAAAGAATATGTAGGGAGATTGATGTGATGGCCCCGTGGGTAGAGTCATGCTGCCAAGCCTGATGACCTAAGTTCTGTTCCCAAGGACAACATGCTGGAAGGAGAGATTCAAGTCTCCCACATTGTACTCTGACACACACATGCACATGCACACAGGTATGCAAGCACACACACACACACATACACACGAGCACACACATTTGCCTGCTAAAGAATGTTTTAATGATTGTGAAGGAAATGGTATCTGTCTGTTGCTGAAGGAACTTTAGGATTAGTAGGGCGGACTTGCCGTCTTCTCGTCTCTTTTTATATAATTTCAAGTTATTAATGGTTTCTATATTTTAAAGTGACTGGAGAAATTAAAAGAAGGATGCTTTGTGACGTAAGACTGCTTCTTGATACAGTTGGATTTCAGTCACACTGTTTGCTGACAACTGATGGAGGAAGGTTGAGTGATTGTGAGAGTGACTGTAAGTCCATCAACCCCAAATATTTATTCTCTGACCCTCTGTAGAGGAAACTTTGCTAGCTACTCATTTGAGGGCTTGGGTAGAACATAAATGGTCAAGTACAATTGAGAGCTGGCTGTCAGCTGTATGCCAGTTTTGAGAGTGGTCCTTTGATCTTGCTTTTCTTTCCTGAAAGGTCTGTGTGCTCCCATCCATTGCACATTCTTATTCCTAAGTGTACCATCCTTCTTCTGTCCGCTCTGTCTGCTCAGCTCCTTCCTTTCTGGAACCTTTGTCTGCGAGTTAAATCCTTTGCATTTGGAAATCATCTCCTTGCTGACAATTTCTCCAGTACTCCAGGAAGAAGGAATACATGACTATTAGGAAGAAAGGTCGAATATTATGTGCTGGGTCAGGCTGCCTCCATCCAAGCAAGTACAGCTCTGTTTTGTGAGAGCTCATGGAGGGAAAGGCTCCATTTCCTTCATTTTTATATAATTGTATGTGGCATATAGGATATTTATAATAAGCACATATTTATATATGGCATAGGATTATTTCATTTACCTTTTTGTATGGAATACAAATTATTAGCATTTATATGCCATAAACATAAACCACTTAGATATTTCTACTGTCTTGATTCAAGAAGTGTAGGACACTGGTGTGTCTCCTTAAAATGGGGGTAAAGTAACCCAAGATGAAAAGAAAAAAAGAAAAGTAACATAGAAAAGAAGAAAGAAAGGAATGGAGAAAAGCCTAGACTTGACCCAAATAAAATTGCATTGGAGAGAACAGCTTTCCTGCAGCAGAACAGGGTAGGATGCATTCCAGCTGCCAGGACAAGCTGATGGCAGGTAGGGGCTAGCATTGTGTTGGGCCCAAGGGAGACAATAACAGCATTTTCTTCACTTAAATAGCTAAGCTAAGAACCAACCCCCATGCTATAAAGTCTCAAGCAGGCTAGAATGTTTCAGAAATGAGGAGGACATATTGCCTCTTATGAGAGAGTGCCTTGCACTTGTGATTATGGAGTGAGAATGAGAAAGCAATTATGGGTTGAACCTGCATTTTCTTCCTGCCATACGTACCCAAAGGGATAAATCAAGATTTCTCTGAGGTTTTTTTTTTTAAATGATTTTAACATGATAGAATTTCAAGTAAAACTGGGGAAAGACTACTTTTTTGAGAACTTAGAGCTAATGTGTAACAGCAAATGTTTACTGATGGCTTCGTTTCTGCCAGACGTTATTAAAGAGATTTACATACCATCTGCAATAGGAAATAGATACATTGCTCCTTAAATTGCTCCTTATATTGCCACTGCTGTTGTTAATACAACAGGACGTAGGCAAGGTCATTATTCTCTATAAAAACAAAAAAGTAGTTGACTTATAGAAAAATTATGAAGTACTCACCCAAGGCCACATGGAAAGCAAGTGTTAGAATTTAGGCAGGAAGCTGGGCTTTAACACTTTAGACAGCTGGGAGTTTACACGCTTATTTTTAAATCACTGTATTTTGCTATGTTTCAACTTTATGACATTATCTTCAAATGGCCACAAGAGTTTCCTGCATATAACAATTATTAATTGACTGCTTAAGATATAGGCAGGAACTGAGAATGTATTAAGAATAAAGCCAGTAATCAGCCGTAGCCTGACTCTCTTTGACTATGGCCCTTCCTGATTGTCTATGGGATTTGGGAGGCTGTGATGGACATCTCCTTTCATAACGAAAGACCCTTCAGAACCCAAAAGATTATTTGTTCTTTAGAAGAAAATTGACAAAATTTAAAGGAAACATCTCTGTTCTATTTTGTTTTGTTTACAGTATGATAGACACTTTTAGACAGCAGGTAGAGTGTCAGGTACCATGATTATAATAGTATAAAATGCATTCATTATTGGAGCTGGAGAGATGGCTCAGTGACTAAGAGCACCAGCTGCACTTCTAGAGAACCCAGGTTCAATTCCCAGCACCCACATGGCAGGTCACAACTGTCTGTAATTCTTGGTCCAAGGGAGCTGACACCCTCACACAGACATACCTGCAGGCAAAACACCAATTTCCATAAGATACAAATAAGCAAATTATTTTTAAAAATGTATTCATAGAAACGTACATTTAAAGAAACAAATGCGAAATAAAAAAAGAAACAAATGCTTTGTTTTCTGTTTATAATAGAGATTAGTGAATTAGTGTTTATGGGTATGATGATGTATAAAGAACATCATATATATATATATATTATATGTATGTATTACATATAATATTATATGATACATTATATGTATATATTATTATATTATAATATGCTTTATACTATATGTATCTCTGCTTTGCCTTCATGTTGGTATCATCAACTAGATGAACACCTATAATTAAAGAGTTGCCTTTAGTGTTTCTTGTTTGTGTTTGTATATGAGGGACTTTCTACTCTCATGTGAAAATGAGAATGCTTGCCCATTGAATGACGAAGGAAACATTATATATGTGCATGAAAACATTAGAAAATTATTTAGGATCCAGCAGTAGTTTATTAGCAAATTAAAAATAGAAATTAAATTTTTTAATTATCTGGAGAAAAATCAGGGTTTTCACTTCCTGTACCATCTTCACCTTGCCCTTGGAAACTGTCAACTTCTAAGGAGAGGTGTTTTGAGTTTTTTAAACTAGAGACCATTTAGCTTAGATTGCATTTGTGTAATCTGCTGCATTTCACCCTGAGAGCTAAGTTTCCTTAATTTAATCAGAATAAACTTGAAAAGCTTGACCTTGATTTATTATTTAAACTGCCCTGTAGCCAATTTGTTTGTATTTTTAATGGACTTTTTCTTATTTTTAGGCCCCCTTAAAATGTATTTATAGTAGATAATTTGAAAATTCATAGGTATATAATTAAGACTATTCTTTATCTTTATTTAAACACTTCATGCCTGTAGGTAAATTTTCTTGCACAGTGATTTAGTGAAGGATGCAGTTTCTTAAAACGCAATAGTTGGCCCAATGTCAAGACATAAAACTGTTTAAAAATGGCTTTTTAATCCTTTATACAAGACTGTTTCTATGATCTGCCGTTCTGGGATGACGTGAAATATTTTTCCCCTGAAGTTTCTAGATTCTGGCTCTTCTCCATAGACCACATTTTCTTCTTTCTGTGATCCCTTCAGTAGCAGTTCTTTCCCCTGTATTCCTGGTAATTTACCTATCTGGTACCAGTAAGAAATGTCTGATATGTCTGCTGAGACTTGATTAACACATCATTTGTTCTGCTATTATTGTGTCATCAAATGTCATTTACATTGATTTAGTGTTTACCGCACTGGTAGATATAAATCTGAGTGCTTCCACACCCCTTCCTGCATGGGGAGATAGACACGATTGAAACTTTACCAAAGGCAGAGATAAATTAAATTGCATCCCACATACTGATGACTTAATTCTTCAAAGGGGGCTCTGCACAAATTCGTGGCCTATCGGCAGAGCCATTCTTTTTCTTTTTGAAAAGACGGAGTGAAATTTGTCACTCACATACCCTTATAGCCCTGCATGAAAAGCAGGCCACTGAGTGGGAAATACTTCCCTGTCCCCACAGTCATCCTGTTGTTTCTAAGTACTGATAGTCACTCCTGCGTGGGACAGAAGTCACAGAAGAATGTCAAGGACGTCACCAGGTGGAGCTGTTCCCTGTGTGAAGGTGCTGAACCAGGCTCTCCAACTGGGTTCAGCAGCTCTCTGTAGACTGCAGACTAGGCCAAGAGCTCTTGCTTGTTTGTGGGGCTTTTCCACGCAGGATCATGCTCTGGGTGGAAAGCCATGTGATTTTAAATGAGCATTCCTGAGATGGAGGGACAGTGTGCCTGCCTCTGTGGCAGCATCACCTCTCATGGGCAGCAGAGCCCTAATGGTGTCTGAAGTGTTATTTACTAAACCTGCGCCTCCTGCCAGTAATAGTCCTGCCATCATGCTCTTAACTCTTGTTAGGACCAGGGATACAGAAATATTCCTCTCCTTGACTGGCTCACAGATTAAAGGGATAGGGACAAATCAGGGAACTATGACTTGGTAAGTGCAGTACATAAACTCTTACAGAGAAGGAATAGCTAGCCAGGGGAGTGAAGTTAAGAATCAGCAAAAGTTTGCAAGAAGTTGTGCATGAAGTTTCTGACAAATCAATCATAGTAAGAATTTTTCAGATGAAGCGTTGAAGTGGAAGGACCATCATGTGTGAGGGGCTGAAGCATAGCAGGTATGACAGTTCATAAAAGGCAGGATGAATTGAGTGGACACGAGGAAGGAGAACAGGGTTGAGAGAAATGGACTTCTGGCAAAAAGGGCCTCACAGCTGAGATGGAGGATTTCGGGCTTCATTATGAAGGTGTGGGGCCTGACATGATCAGCATGGCAACAATGAGTTAGATGGACAGGAGGTGAGTTGTGAAAGACACAAGTTATGAAGCTGGTTGTAAAGTCCATTCATCTATTGAGCGTGTTTGCAAGGTTTGTGTGAACAGCTGAATGACGGACCATGGACGCTGACACTGCCTTTGATTCCCACATATACTCTTTCAAGATTCCCACATATACTCTTTCAGAGAGGGCAGGACTAATGCAGTTTGACACAAAATGTGTATATTTAGTTCTGATAGCTTTGGTGGGTTAAATATGTCAACTTTTCCTCTTATAGATTTCTCAATTCCTCAGTGTCACCTAGAAGAAGGCATGGCCAGAGGTCAGAGCACTTGGGGGTTTTATCCCTAGGTCTTTAGTAACTCTTGTGTAGTGATTTCAGTTTTTTTATCTCAAAATTAAAATGCTATAGTTGACTACAGGAAGATGCTGCCTATTCTAAAGTCTTCTAATGGTGTTCCTGTTTGTCATCTGGTGCTGAGTGGAATATGAAATGGCATTTATGAGGATACGGGAGAAGAACCTCAGAAGAAATCGGGCATTAGACTGAGTTACTAACAGCTGAGAATAGCTTGTAAGGCTGGATAGTACAGACTTTCCTGACAATTTTAATATAGACCAGTGCACAAATAAGTTATATAAATAGGGGATGTGAGAAATCTGTTGTCTATCTGAGGTACTTAATAAATCCTTGACCTGACATTAAGCTGCCTAAGGAAGAGGCAACATCTGTTTTCTTGTAATAATCATGTCTAACAAAGTCCCTTCTCACACTGCTATCTGAGAGGTGTCAGTTAATGAGAAAGACTTAAATATCTTTTGAGTACAGTGAACATTTGTGCAAGAACAGAACCTGTACTGTTAGCTTCATTTTGCAGTCCAGGTTTCTGTTGCACAAAATCCAAGCTCCCTCCCCAATGTGACACTCATAAAAATCAATCACCAGAAGGAATTCCGCTAGAATCCATATCTCCAGGGCTCACATTTTAATATGTTTCCTGCTCTAAGCCTCTGCCAAAGGCTTCACTTGGAAGCCGCAAGAAAATGGAGAAAGGCCCATGGGAGACAGCAAATGAGAGTACTAACCTGGATTCCATTTTCCTAGAATTGAATAGGAAAGCAATAGGAGACTGAGGTGATTAAATTGCTGGGGGAGGGTAAAGCAAGGTGCTCCATCTCTTTTCCTCCCACATCGTGTGTTCCCACTCGAAAGTATGCCAGAGTTCCAAGCACTTCGGGTTAAGGACTATTTCACATAGTATTGCATTTTGGGGGAATAAAGGGGCTATTTTACACGAAGGTGAAAACCACAACTTCTGTGGAATAAGTAGGAAAGCTGAAGGATGGTGCTGCGGAGAGAGAATGGCACTGCTGTCTCAGCATCATTCTGCGAGTGCAGGACTCTGCCTCTGGGACTGTGTGGGGAGGCTCTGTGTTCAGCATGAAGCCAAGCATCTGGGGAGTCCTGATCAAAGGCAAAACTCCTCTCTGCAATAACCAGTCTTTAAAATAGATCCAATTAGCCCTTAACTAGAAACCCAAGGGATTCCTCTGCCCCATGCCTGTCACTGTTCCACACCACCCAGAGCTTGTGAATGTGCAAAGCCAAGTGACAGTAATAATAACTTCTTTGTATTCTACGATAGAGTCAGGAATGATTTTTAGCCCCCATGCTGAGACTCTCCCCAGTAAGTCTGTGTTATGTAAGTCCCACCCCCTTCGAAAATAGTCCTATAATCCCTGCTGGTCTCACCTTACGCCTTCAGTTTAGAGAAGATACAGTATTTGCTGGGTCTAAATCGAAGTGCTAGTGTTTCTGGTAAGGTGGAGGAAAGAGTAAACACAATAAATTTCCAGTTTGAATAGTGTGTTCATGTTGAAGCATTTCGCATTTTTCATCTCTGGAAAAGAGACGAAATTTTAGTTTCATCTGGGGGTCTCAGTGTAAATTCTTAGGAATACCATTTGAGTGAACATGGGATTTTGCCAGAGTCTTTAGCACTTTATCTGTCTGCTTTTGGTCACTGTGCACGGTTGACTGCTATGTCTCTTATGAAGCAGGAAGAGCTCTGAAGCCATTCCCTCCAGAACCCTCACTTTTCAGATGAGAAACCCAAGAACTATAGATACAAAACTGAAGGGCTTACAGCACAGCTACCCTGGTTTATAACAAAGGGCTTAAAACCCTGATGTTGTCATAAAGTGGTTAAAGAATGGGTTTGAGTTCTTAGCTGGGAAATATAAGAAAGGTCTCATAATTTCTGCAACATAGATTCTTATTGCATGAAATGAAAATGAATACTGTATCTGTCTAGTACAGTTAACTTGAATATGACAAGGGGCTTGCATGTGAAGCCTTTTGGCCAGTGTGCAACCCAAATTAACCACTAGGGTTCATTCTATCTAATATCTATCTATCTATCTATCTATCTATCTATCTATCTATCTATCT
>LOJH01019918.1:1211-20465 GCA_001685095.1 Ellobius talpinus | reverse complement strand
TGTCTGCCTGCCTATTGTCATGTTGGTAACAGTGTCTGCCTGCCTATTGTCATGTTGGTAACAATGTCTGTGCCTGCCTGGTCTCATGTTGGTAACAATGTCTGTGCCTGCCTATTGTCATGTTGGTAACAATGTTTGTACCTGCTTCTCTAAGATACTGGTATAACTCTTCTCAGATTTTTCTTCTAGAATTTATTTTATTTTTTTAAAGAGAGAGCATTACTAATGTGCTTTTTTCACCATCAAGAGAAAATACCCACTATGCTTATTCCTACAATTTTAATGATAAAAAATTGAAGTTCAGCACGATTATCCATATCAAGGTTGTACAGCTAATGAGTGGTGGAAAGGTTAAGATACCTGACCTTTACCCTTTACTGACTACAGTATTTGTTCTCAATTACAGTCTCTGTCTACCGTCATGCTCCCTATAATTAATGTCATTCCTTTATTTTAAACCCTTCAGTGATACAGGAATGACATTAATTATAGGAAATGTGACAGTAGACAGAGACTATAATTGAGAACAAATGCTGCTTTATTTTAAACCCTTCAGTGGCCAAGTGGTGGCGCATGCCTTTAATCCCAGCATTTGGGAGGCAGAGGCAGGCAGATCTCTGTGAATTCAAGGCTAGCCTGGTCTACACTGCAAGTTCCAGGACAACTAAGGCTATACAGTAAATTCCTGTCTCGTAAAACCAAAAAAAAAGAAAAAAAAAGATTTAAACCCTTCAGTGGCTTCTACTTGCCTAAAACTTAATGAAGCCCAGTTTCTTAGCACAAAATATGGTCTCCATGTCCTGACCTTACGGTACCTTTCAGTTTTACCTCTGTGCTCCAGTAATACTTTTGTGCCCATATAATTATTTTCATCTCTTCTTTGACTGATTCAT
This sequence comes from Ellobius talpinus, assembly GCA_001685095.1. NCBI lineage: Eukaryota > Metazoa > Chordata > Mammalia > Rodentia > Cricetidae > Ellobius > Ellobius talpinus. The sequence goes on along the minus strand of LOJH01019918.1, from coordinate 19,572 downwards.
ATTTCAAGACTCAGACTCTCCAGATACTTGGAGAACATTTCCTAAAATTCCCCTGGATCCGTGTTCTGAGCTTCAGCATAGCGCCATAGCTATTTATACCCAGGACAAGCAAATTGTTGTTCATCAATCATCTCTCTCATTAGTGACCTCTCCTTGAGTGCTATTTTTAGTCTTTTTCATGACCACAGTGCCATCCACATGAAGTCATTCCTCAAAGATTTGTTGGCTAAATTAAGTTTTTTTTTTTGAGACAGGGTTTCGCTGTAGCTTTGGAGCCTCTCCTGGAACTAGCTCTTGTAGACCAGGTTGGCCTCAAACTCACAAAAGGTCGCCTGCCTCTGCCTCCTGAGTTTTGGGATTAAAGGTGTGCACCACCACCTCCTGGCGAGAATTGATTTTTTTAAACTGTAGTTTTATTTCATGAATGTTGGTGCTTTGCCTGCATATATGTTTGTGTGAGGGTGTCAGATCCCTTGGAACTGTAGTTATAGACAATTGTGAGCTACCATGTGGGTGCTGGGAATTGAAACCCTGTCCTCTGAAAGAGCATCCAGTGCTCTTTACCACTGAGCCATCTCTCCAGCCCCGAGAATTGAATATTTTAAATTGTGCATTGAAGTATACATACTGATTTTGTTATTAGAAAGTCTTAGTTTTGCTTTTGATCTGTTTTTAACCTTGACTTTTGATCTTTTTCAAAACATAAATTGCTGGGTGGTGGTGGCGCATGCCTTTAATCCCAGCACTCAGGAGATAGAGGCAGGTAGATCTCTGTGAGTTTGATGGCAGTCCTGTCTGCAGAGTGAGTTCCAGGACAGGCTCCAAAGCTACACAGAGAAACCCTCTCTCAACAAAACAAAACAAAAAAGTTATAAATCGCAGGAATTTATTTTGTATGTGTGTGGGGGCAGTGGTCAGAGGATAACTTTTGTGAATTGGTTTTCTCCTTTTACCACAAGAGTTTGGGGATTTGACTCAGGCTTTGCAGTGATGCTTTTACCTGCTGAGCCATCTCACATCATAAGCAATTACTGGTTCTGAAAGATAGATAGCTCAGACTTTGAAGCTCCAACGTGATTGACCCAAATCTGGATTTGCTTTTTCAGTGTCAGCTTGGGTGGGGATTTTGGCCCCAGTCTTATAATTGCTCTTGGGATTTCTGGAAGGAAGAGCTGGGAAGTCTCCTAAAACAGTGGAGAATATAGAGCACTCTGCTGTGGGAGCAGACACCCTCTCCAATGCAATAGAAAGTTGCCATTAATAAGCATTTTCAGTTGCATATAAACTGAGGGTTTTCAGAGGTCCCACCAGACTTAGCATTGGTGTTTAATTCCCTTGCCTTTGGACCAAATGAGAGGCAAAGAAAAAAACATTCAGATACTTCCTTTACGACAAGTTTCAAACATGTATGTGCTTCATTTTTATATGTGTGTCTATGCAAGTGTGTACATATGTATGCATTTGTATAGAGGCCAGGAGGTTGACACTGGGTGTCTTCCTCTTTTGCTGTTTACCTTATTTTTGAGACAGGGGTTCTCAGTGGAGGTGGAGCCCACTGGTTTTTATATACTGGCTGACCAGCAATCTCCAGGGATCTTGTCTTCACACTCCAAGCACTGGGATTGCAAGCATACACAACCAAGCCCAAATTTTTTTAAACATTTTTTTTAAAGATTTATTTATTTATTAAATATACAGCGATCTGCCTGCATATGTCCCTGCAGGCCAGAAGAGGGCAGCATATGTCATTACAGATGGTTGTGAGCCACCATGTGGTTGCTGGAATTGAACTCAGGACCTTTGGAAGTGCAGCCAGTGTTCTTAACCTCTGAGCCATCTCTCCAGCCCCCAAGCCCAAATTTTTATCTGGGTGCTGGGAATCAAGCTCAGGTCCTCATGCTTACATGACACGTATTTTACCTCTTGAGCTATCTCCAGTCACATATGTAATTCATTTTCATACTGTAGAATAGCTTTCTATCAAGTGGTATTTATTAATAAATATTCCTTAGTCTTCCATGTTAATTGTGGGGGAATATAAAAGGAAACTTTCCTTATTCTTATGCATATGGTTTGTGGTTTTGACTATCTATAGCTGCCAAAGTAGTAAGTATATAAGCAAGTGTAAAATTATAGTGGTTGAGCCTGTCCATTTGGTAGGGTATCTCTTTGGTCATTCTGTGTTCTGTCTGTGGTGGTAAAAAATGAGGAAGGAATACCATACTTTTCCCCCCCTGGAAATTACTAAAATTCAATTTTAAATCTTTTGGATGAGGGAAAGAAAAGGGTTAGTTAGGTAAAAGTAGGGCATCTGGGATTTTGTTAATGTTATGATTCTTATTTGTTTGCTTTGCTACTTAATGTGTGTGTGTGTGTGTGTGTGTGTGTGTGTGTGTACTGGTGACTAAACCTGGAAACCTTGCACATGCAAGTGTGTATTCCATCACCGAGTTTTCACCCAAAATGTGTATTATCTTACAGTTTTAAATACTTTAATAGTTTAAAATCTAATGTAAGCAAGTTGGGTGTGGTGGTAATCCTTAATCCTAGCCCTTGGAAAATAGGCAGAACTCTGTGGGTTTAAAGCTAGCCTGGTCTACATATTGAGTTCAGACCACTTAGAGCTGCATAATGAGACCCTGTTTCAAAGGGAAAAAAAGCTGTGTTAAATATTACTAGAAATTTAACAGTTTTTGTCTTTAAACAGCTCTCATTGAGGCCATTGTTAATAGTGAAACTTTTTCTAAAGTGCCAGCATCTTGCAGGGGACGTTTCAGGTTGAAGAGGCAGGCCTGCTGTGGTGATGTATAGTGGGGTGGTGGGAGAACAGAGAAGGGGGAGAGTGGGCAAGATATATACATTCATAAACATTAACTGGGCAATGAACCGTGCACCAGAGGCTGGGCTGACATAGAAAATTTGAACAAGACCAAAGGTTAGAGGAGAAAATAGGATTTGGATGATGTCACTCACTCACTGTCTAGATCTTTAATAATCTTTCCCTAACACTCTAGATAGTACACACTATTTCACATTTGCTGTTTACAAGCAGGCTTACATATATGAGCAGCTCTGTAAGATGTATACTATGACAAAATTTACATATTAAAGATAAGGGAACTTAGGCTCAGAGAGGCTCTAGATACTCAGCCAGGACATACTGGAGCATGGATTCAAACCAACCTCTGGTTCCCTTCTTTGCTGCTGAGAAACCACTATGCTTTGTAACATTAATGCAAAGGCTTCCAGGGGGAAATGTAGGTTCAACCAGAGGCCTTTTCCCAAGGTAGCCAGGGAGCTGCCTCCCGTGCTGAATTGCTTGTGTGTTCTGGAGCTCTGTGTGAATGCCTTTTCTTCTTTTTACAGACGTGGCTGGATTCTGCCAAAGAAATAAAAAAACAGGTTCGAGGTAAGTGGATACAGCCCTTTTATGGATCTCTCTTTTTTAGTTGGGCCAGAGGACCCCCAGCCATGACTGGCTGTGAGTCAGTCACTTGAGAGTCCTGACTGTGGTAGACTGCTTTGAACTAGAGATAAAGCTTTTCCCTGGAAGGGCCGATTCCATAATAGAAAAATATACTAGAGGTTGACAATATTGAGATGTAGGTGAGATTTTGACCATAAAAAGACAAAACAAAAACCAACTGGGCAAAGTTGCAAAAGTAGGACTAGGTGAAAGTAACAGAGGTTGGAAAATAACAAAAATGGGAAAATGAAAATGGGAATCAGTTCTCAAAATGGCAGAGACGGAACTGTGCTAGCCACCGGCATGAGTTTGCTGCTGGATCTTGGTCCTTTTAGTGCTCTAGGCTGTTGTGTTCTTTTAATGTTCTAGGCTATTGTGGTCTTTTAGTGTTCTAGACTCTTGTGTCCTTTTTGTCTGGGTTGTGTGCTTTTCTGGGTGGTAATGAAACCTTGTGTGACCCTGCGCTGCCATGTCTAGGCCACGGGTCCCCTTTTGTCTAGCGTACCCACACTGTGTATGCTGCAAGCACACTAGTTGCTTAGTTAGCTGTGAGGTTATCGGATAGTCTATCACAGGCTTGTGTTAAGTAAACCTTTCGTTATCTAAGAATCGCCATGAAGTACCAGAGTAGTGATGTTGGCACTTCGGTTAGGCCAAAGAGAAGTTACCCAGTAGTCCTTTAAGTGAAAAAGGTAAGTTCACACCTTTGTGTTATTTATAGGGTTCAATACTCTTCAAGATTGTCAGCATCCATGGGTGGCCCTGGAGCACATGCCCTGAGATAGGGAAGGTGGCGCTTGTCATCTTTCTGTAAATCTAAGAAAGGAAAAATAAAGGAAGACTTGTTTTCCACTGGCCATCTGGCAGTGGAGCTCCTCTCACAGCTTGAGCATATCGTACTGTTGCATGCCCTGCTCAGACTGCTGTTCTGGCATGAAAAAACGTGCAGATTAGGAGTTCATAGCCCCAGACCCAGTGGACTCATTGAGATGGCACATCTTGATTAAAGCCAGCTAGCTATCACTGTAGCTCCATTTATTTCTGAAGAACCTTCAGGAAATACGGTGGTTGTTACTCATCCTGATGAGTGGATTTTAACTCTTTAGCCACCTAACGAGAATTGTTCACTTGTTTCTTGAAACATTTCTGTTACCATAAAATGTTTTTCTTTAGCCCTTGATCATGACTGTTTTAGCATTCTTTTATTTCATTTTGTTTTTGTTTTAGCATTCTTAAAAGAGAGAAACAAAAAAAAATTTTCCCTTTGGACCGGCAGCTTTCTACATTTGTTCTTCACTGATAAAAGCTTGAATTTATTATTTTATAATTACTATTTTTGTTATTACTATTTTGAGACTGGTCTCCCTAGATAGCCCAAGCAAGCTATAAATAAATCTACATACCCAAGACTCTATTAAAAATAATGATGAAAAAATTGAAAAAAAAAATAATGATGAAAGTCTTCCTACCGTATGGGGGAAAACCCATAAAAACTTTACTAGTGAATCAAATATATACTGTCAGGAAGCATGGTACAAAGGGGTTTTCCTTTTTAACCTTTTCTTCATATAATTAGTGTATACTCATGGCAATTTTATTTTGAAAGTTTTATTGTGAGTATGCATGTATGTGTGCACACAGCATGTATGCAGAGGTCAGAGAATAGTCAGTTTTTTCTTCCACCTATACATGGGTTCCAGGGATTCAATTCAGGTAGCTAAGCTTGTGTGGCAAGCACCTTTACCTGCTAAGCCATCTCTGTAGCCCCCATGAATAATTTAAACATCATTAAATCTAATCAATTAGATTGGTATAATCTGTGTGATATTTCTAGGCAGATAAGAATTTTTCAGAATGTACCCAGGAGAGATATACATATCTGGGTTTCAGCTACTTGAGGGCCTCTCTCAAAAAAAGCAGACCAAAGCAATACGCTGTACATGGTTTAAAAACCCAATTATAAAAGTAAATGTTACAGGTATACACTATAACATTTAAAGGTGCAAATGAAAATAGCACAAGGTGAATCTTCCTACCCTGCCTTAGTCATGCAGTTTCCTTTTCTGGAAGCAACCAGGGCAACTAATTTCCTGTCTTCCTCCTAGACAAGTCTGAGTGCATTTAAACACATACCCATGGTTGTGTCTACTTAAATATATGACTCATCTTTCTGTATAACAGGGTATTGGTATCTATGCCTGCCTATCTCTCTCTCCATCCATCCATCCATCCATCCATTCATCCATCTATCTATTCTTCCATCTATCTAGATTTCATTGTTTTAAAAAATGATCACATATACTATATATAACTAATCATATTTCTGTTTATTTTGGATTACTCTCATTAGTTTCCTATTACATTCACATTTGCATTTTTGGATATATCTCTGTATTTGCTAAGTATCTATAGATTTTTTTGGTATGTGTATGAGTAATTGTTTTTGTAGAGGTACACGTGTGTGTACCTGTGTATGGAGGGCAGGGGTCAACCTTGGGTCCTATTTCTTGGGCACTGTCTACCTTGTTATTTGAAATCCCTGAAACTCACCAAATATGCTAGTCTTGCTGGGCAGTGAGCTCCAGGAATCTGTTGTCTCCACCTACACAGTGCTAGGATTACAAAAGTGTGTTATCATGTACAGTCTTTTTTCTTTACTGTGGGTTCTTGGAACCAAATTAAGTTTCCATGCTTAAAAGGCAAGTGCTTGAACAACTGAGCTATCTCCCTAATCCAGATTCTTAAAAGTAGGGTAAAGTTCAGGACTGGCCATATAGCATAGTGATAGAGCACTTACCTAGCATAAACCAAAAAACAAAGAAAAAAAACACATCAGAGCAAAAAACTCCCCAAATTTAAATTGTAATAGAAATTCAACAGAGAATGGAGGCCATGTAACAAAGCCCATGTTCCCATCCATCCAGAATTAACGTGCATTAGCATTTCTGTTTGTCAGCAGAGAGAAGTTTGAGCTCCTGGGCTTTCTTTCCAGTCACATCTCCCCTGCCTGTAGAAGTCGGCTGTCAGCTGGGGGCTTTCCAGTTCTGTTTCTGTCCCTTTCATATTGTCATCCACCTGCAGAACATACAAAGTTGCTTTGTCCAGTATTGTGAAATTTCCTCAGAGCTAGCTTTTTGTATCTTCTTCTAGGCTTATCTGTCTTTTTTCTCCTGCCCACTTGATTTTAAGGTCCTTTATTTTCTTGGTTCTGGATGAGGGCTCTCTCTTGCTGAGTCAGGCTAGCTGCCCTCATCTAAGGCATGTCAGGCAGCTCACAACTATCTGTAATTTTGGCTCAAGTGCACCCAATAACCTCTTCTGGCCTTTGCTAGTAATGCACACATGCAGCACACACCCATAAAAATAATTCTTTAAGAGACTTATTAGTAGGGCTAGAGAGATGGCTTAGCAGTTAAGCACATTGGCTGCTCTTCCAGAGGACCCAGGTTCAATTCCCAGCATCCACATGGCAGCTCATACTACCTGTAACTCAAAGTTCTAGGGGATCCAACTTGCTCACATAGACACACATGCAGGAGAAATACCAATGCACATATTTTTTTTAAAAAAAAACCAGCCAGTTAACTTAAAATTATTAATAAAATGTTTTAACACAGTTTCAGAATTTTAGAAAATTTAAACAAGGGATAGTCCACAGGCAAGATATGCTTACACCTTTTCTGTATGCTGAAAATTACATGTAATTTACCCAAATTACATTTTAAAAAACCTTTAGCCCATGTACCCTCCTCCACTTTTTCCTCAAATATCACCACTTTCTTGAACTTTGAGATAATTATTGTATTGAATTTTTGGGAGTGTTTTTAATTTCTTCTGGGTTTTTATTATTTTAAAATATGGCTGTATTAAAACCATTTGATTGCCATAAAAATTAAGTGACTTGTCTTATTCAGCATCATTTTTGAAACTTATATTAATCAGAAAGAAATTTCATCCAACTATTCCTACCCTTACTGTGACATCTTTATGTTTTCTTTTATATCCACTTCATATTTTTAATGCTGATATTTCCTCCACCAAAATGGTTTACAATGGATCGTAACCTACACTGGCTTAGCAATTGTGGTCACTTCCTGCTCTTCCAGAGGACCCTTTGGTTCCCAGCACCCACACCAGGCAGCTCAGAACCACCTAGAATTACAGCTCCAGGGAATCCAATAACAACTTCTGGCCTCTGTGAGCAGCTGCATACATGTGCGTGTGTACATACACACACATGCATATATAGAGAACGCACACAGATAGAAGTAAATCTTTTAAATTATTAATACATTTTTAAAATAACTTCAGACTTATGGAAAATATTAAAGAGAATAGTATAAGAATTCTTAGGTGGCCTGTACCCAGATTCCTCAAATATTACTTTGCTGAATTTATTTTATCTTAAATTTTTGTTTCTTTTACATACATTGAATTGCATGTATGTATGTGCACATGAACTTTTATTTCAGTTAATGTTTACATATCATAAATAAATATCTTCAAAATTGCAAAAGAGCACCCATTGACTTCTGATGGCTCAGAGCAAAATATAAATCACATTCCTAAAATAAGTTCTGTGAACAAGTCAAGATGCAGGATTGTTTCTTCATATAATTTTGCCTGTATGGTTCTAATCCACTATAATGAAGACTGTGCTAAGGTTAAAAAATAAACGAGGTCTTCTAGCTTTCCTTGGTGGAATCTAAGCAAGGTAATAGTGTTTTAAAACAGAAAATGTTGAAAGATTTCAGGGGAAAAAAGGAAAACAATCACAAATTTAGACATAAAAAACAAAACTCCTGTCTTTATTTTTATAGGTGTACCTTGGAACTTCACATTTAATGTGAAGTTTTATCCGCCTGACCCAGCACAGTTGACTGAAGACATAACAAGGTAAGTATTTCGTCAGCACGGAAATCCAGAGCTGTATTCTTATCATCAGCTCTGGGAATTTCCCCACTCAGAACAGGAAAAAATGTTAAATGATTAGTCTAAAATACAGAGTTTCTGGTGCCTTCAAACCAGGCTTGCAGATGCTGAGCCTGAAAGGCTGGAACCTGGCAGGAGCCAGCCCTGCTTACCATGTGTTACACCACATAGTACAGTACAGGGTGGGCAGGGCTTCTCTTAAACCACACTCCCCTGGCAAGACCTACTTGTTTTACTGTATTCCCCATAGGGTTGAAAACAGCAAAATCACATGATAATTGTTTATCTCTCCTTTAAACCGTCCCCTTGTACTGACCCATTGTTTTAGCCTATTTAATTTATAGCACACACCTTCAATCCCAGCCCTCGGGAGGCAAAGGCAGGCGGATCTCTGTGAGTTTGAGGCTAAACAGCGAGTTCTAGGACAGGCTCCAAAACTACAGAGAAACCCTGTCTCAAAAAACAAAACAAAACAAAAAAAACTTATTGAATTTTTAAGAAAATTATTTTTGATTTTATCAAAGATGAACAAAAAGTAAACGGAAAAGTGCTGTATGTTGAACAGTACAGCTGGGAGCATTCATACCTGTGATGTCATCAAGGAACCCTCTTCATAGTAGATACTTGGCAATATTTGTTAAATTGAATTGCTGGGTTGCCAAGAAACTACTTTCTAAATCTGATTTTGTTGTTGATAATCTGTTCAATATAGTTATTGAACTTTTTTATGAAAATATTTTGAATAAAAGGAAGAAACAATTTCACAATGACTAGCCATGTGTCCCCTGTCCTATACAGAACAATTATCATGTTGTGTTTCCTTAGCCTCTTTCCTTCTCTCTTTTCTTTTCCCCCTTTCTTCTTTTTTGTCTGTCTGTATTGTGTTCATTTGTTGTTACTGACATATTCACATCTTTTCTTATTTTGGATGTAGATATTATTTATGTCTTCAGCTTCGGCAGGACATTGTTGCTGGACGGCTACCCTGTTCCTTTGCAACCTTAGCCCTCCTCGGCTCTTACACCATCCAGTCTGAACTGGGAGACTATGACCCGGAACTGCATGGCATGGATTATGTTAGTAACTTTAAACTGGCTCCAAATCAGGCCAGGGAACTTGAAGAGAAGGTCATGGAATTGCATAAATCATACAGGTGAACATGTCTGCAGATGTTCTGGGTTTATTTTGGCCATGAGTTTAAACCTGTGACTTGTTATGATTCATTGTTTACCATAGGGAGAGTCACCCTGAATTCATTTCCCTTTATTGTTTGACTTTGGGAAAGGCATTCAAGCCCTCTGACTTTTTCTTATCAGGGTAATGGAAAATTTTTTTGTTTGTTTCTGTTTTTGTTTCCAGGTTTACTGAAAAATTTTTTTCTTCTGTTTCTAAGTTTATTGATTTTATTGTTTTTGGTTATCAGAGTACTGGGCATTGCATTGTAGGGTAAAAACTAAATGAGATAATACGTGTGTGTGTGTGAAACCACTTAGCACAAGGCCTTCACATAGTAGGTGCTCAATAAATGGTAGCTATCACTATTATTGCTTTAACTTTTATTTTTTTTCTTTTAAAGGATTTATTTATTATGTATATAACACTCTGCCTCCATGTATGCCTGCATGCCAGAGGAGGGTGCCAGATCTCAGTACAGANAAGAGCAGCCAGTGCTCTTAACCTCTGAGCCATCTCTCCAGCCCCCTGCTTTAACATTTCTATTCCAGGTTTTAGACATATGCTATATTAGGTGCCTTAAGAGCCTTAGAGCAAGAACTTCTGACTTGGGTGCTGTGCATGTGGCTGGATTCAGAGGGTCGTGGTACCCTTGAAAATATTTTCTAAAGCCACGTCTTCATCAAATTCCCTGATTTACTGCTTTTAATGAAGTTAATTAGTAACATTGGGAGGTAGCACACCATGACCAAGAGCAAGGCTTATCCTTGGTTTGAGGCAGGTTGAGGTCTTGCCTCTGTTTTGTCCCTTCCCTGTGAACTTAAGATGATGCCCTTCAGTTTTCTCTGATCTGCTTCCTAGAGTGTCTAATTGAGATTGTTACTTTAGAAGAAATGAGGCAACGAGTAAGTTTAGAAAAGAGAATGTGTGTGTGTGAGACGTATAAAAATTCAGTAATTGTTATCTAATACCAAAATGAGCCCCCCATTGTATTTCTTTCTCCATACGCCTGTTTTTTATTTGAATGACTTACTGTAGTTAAATTTCACAAACTGCTTTAGTCTGATCTTGACTTTGGTTGACATCACATTAGCATGGCATCCTGAGCTGTGTGAGCATGCACTGTGTTACAAAGATTAAAAGGTCAGTTTGTTCAAAGAGAAGTCTAAAGTATGGTCTCTGGAGCTTGCTGCGGTAGCCATAAGTATTCTATCCGTCTGTGGAACTGTCCTGTTCTCTTTGAGTTTAATAGATTTAATAGATCATGAGATGCTTCTAATGAGAGACCTTTGCCTCAATATGGCCTGGTTCTGACTGTCTTATTGCATTTAAGGTTCAGATGCCTTAAGTCATGAAAGCCATAATAATTTTCATTAATTGATTGTATGTGTGTGTATGTGTGTATATGCCTCACACATGTGTGTTCCAGAGTGCATGTGTGGAAATCAGAAGATAGGCAGGAGTCAGATCTCTTTCCATCATGTGAGTTCCAGAACTCAATCTCAGGTTTTCAGACTTGATGATAAGTGCCTTTACCCCACACCCAGACCCATAATAAGGAGTGTAAAGTTTATAGCCCATGTAGCAGTCATTTCATGTGCCACCCAGCTACATTTGTTTATTTTATGTGTGCAGATGTTTTGTTTGCATGTATTATATGCACTATGTGTGTGCCTTGTGCTCATGGAGGTCAGAAGAGGGCACTGGGTTACCTTTAGAACTGGAGTTACAGAATGTTATTAAGCCACCATGTTGGTGTTGAGAATTGAACCTGGATCATCTGTAAGAGCACCAAGGGCTCTCAACTACTGATCTGTCTCTCCAGCTCTCAAAATTTACTTCTACATTGGGCTTATGTGTCCTAAGGTACTAATGTGTGAGACCACTAACTCAGAGATCCACCTGCCTCTGCCTCCTGAGTGCTGGGGTTAAAGGCATGTACCACCACTGCCCGGCTTCTGATGATACTTTTAATAGTTATTTGATCACAGTAGGATTCAAATTTGGAAGGACTTTGTACAGTCTCTCCTCTAATGCTTGACTGTTCTTTATACCGTTGTTACATAATCATGATAATTATAAGTCATCAGTTATAATAGTCTCTTCCTACGTGCCAGATAGTGTGCTAAGCACTTTATGCTCAGTGTCCCACTTAACCTTTATAGCCACCTTTTAAACTAGCCAGCAGATCTAAAAGCATGTCCACAAACTCTGCTGCTTTTCAAGAGCCTCTAAAGAGGTCTCTTAACTCAGAATTGTTTCCATGGTAATTCTAAGTTATTTGACTTTTTCACTGTGTCGAAGGAGCTGAAGCACAAATTAAGGCACAAAACTGCCCTAGTAGCCATATTTCTCACCAGTATGCGATGCAAGTACCCATAATCCTAGCCCTGGGAGGTGGAGACAGGAGGATGCTCACTAACAGTCACAGAGCTCCAGGTTCAGGGAGAGACCCTGCCTCAAAAGGTAAATTGGAGAGCAATAGAAGAGGACTTTTGGCATTGACCTCTGACCCCTACATACTCACATGTTAGTGTCAGTGCCCATATGCACATACGTAATGCATAGACACACACATGTAAATTAAAAAATAAAAAGGTCAGTTCGTTTAAGAATTTTCTTACAGGGACCTGTGAGATGGCTCAGTAAGTAAAGATACTTGCTACCAAAGTTGATAACCTGAATTCAATCCCTAGATCTCACATGGTAGAAAGAGAGAACCAACTCCTACAAATTGTTCTCTGACCTTCATAGAAGTGCTATGGCCTGCATTTGTGTAAGCAAATGAATTAAAAAATGAAACAACAACAACAAAACTAACCTATCTTCCTCCCTTCTTTCCTACCATACTCTTCATGAGTATGAGTGGCCAGCAGCTCTTCGTCCTCCTGCCTCTGCCCCTGAGTGCCAGGATTACGAGCATTGCCTCACTATGCCCAGCAAATTTAAGAATAGTCTATTTTAGTTTAGATGCCGTTGTTAAACCTAGAGCTTGAGCATGCCAGGCAAATGCATTGTACATCTGAGTTTCGCTCTCAGCCCAAGACAATATTGATTAAATAGTTTAAAAAAGTGTTTATTTTATCAAATCTTGAATATATTTTAGTTAATGGTCTATGACTTAATGATGCTTTAATGACTTAAAGCATCCCTCTGCCTGCCAATTCAAGTACAGCCGTGTACAGCAGCAAAAGCATCATGCTTACATTGTGGGCTGAATGAGTTCACCACTGTTTTTCTGTAACACTATTGGAAAAAAAGATCAACAATCTATAATCGCTCAGACTTGGTTATTTGACATACGTTGAAAAAAAAGGAATGAGCCAGTATTTTTAGAAGAAAAAAAACTAATAGTATTTGTTGCTTTTGCAAAATTCAAGCCTTCAAACAAAAATTAGCATTTAAGACTGTTGTACTGGTATACTTTCATGATGCATGTACTCTGGAGGGTGAGGTGGAAGGCTCATTTGGGTCAAGGATTTTAGGACCACCCTGGACAAACATAGGAAGATTGCTGTAGGCAGATTTTTCATCAGGACTATCAACTCCCCGATAGTAACAGAGACTTATTAATTATGAAAGTTTGGCCTATAGCTTAGGCTTGCTTCTGATTAGCTCTTATAACTTAAATTAACCCATTTCTATTAATTTCCTTTCTGTCCTGTGACTTCCTTACCTCATCTCCGTATCGCCCATTCTGCTTGCCCTGCATCTCCTAGTGATTCTTCCTTATTCTTCCACAGTATCCTCTCTGCCCTGAAAATCCTGCCTAGCTATTGGCCATTCAGTTTTTATTAAACCAATCAAAGTAACGCATCTTCATAGTATATATATTTAAAAAAAAAAAAACAAAAAACTCCAAACAGACTCCAGACAGAACAGATTCCTAAGTTAGAATTTTGGAAAACTTATATATACCATGATTGTCCTGGCAGTTGACAATTACAGACTTTTCTATTGAGATTAGCAGGGTTTTTGTTGTTGTTTTATGTTTTGAGACAGGGTTTCTTTGAATAGCCCTGGCTGTCTTAGGGCGCACTCTGTAAACCAGACTGGCCTTGTACTCAAATATCCACCTGCCCTTGCCTCTGGAATGCTGGGATTAAAGGCATTCATCATCACTGCCCAGCTGAGATTAGCAGTGTTTTAATGAACATGGTTTTAAAAATATGTGTTGTATGCTGACATGTGTCAACTTTTGAATGAATTAACTCAGCTAATAAATATATGAAATATATAATGTTTTAAAATAATGCTGACCAGGTATGTAGTGCACACCTTTAATTCTGGCACTCTGAAGGCAGAGGCAGCCAGATCCCTGAGTTTGAGGCCAGCCTGGTCTACAGAGTGAGTTCCAGGACAGCCAGGGCTACATAAATAAAACCTGTTAAAAACAAAAAACAAAACAAAAACCTCCAAAAACCAAAAACTAAAGTAAATAAATAAGTAAAATGCACAAGTAAAAGGATGCACTCAGAATGCAAGGTAGACCAGTGAAATCTCAAATATGTAGTGAATTTTAACAACACAAAATTTCATTGATTTGTTGAGTTCAAACTCTCAGAGCCCACGTAGAACCCATGTCAAAAAGCCTTGCAGTGTGGTACATTCTAATAATCCCAGCACTGGTAGGGCGGGGACAGGTGGATTTGGGGGCTCACTGGCCAGCCAGTGCGGCATAATTGGTGAGGTCAATGAAGAGACCTATTTCAAAAGACAAGGTGAAAGGCATCTGAGATGACACTCAAGATTGACCTCTGACCTGCACACACATGCACATGCTCACTCTCATATATGCATGTACCCCTCATGCACACACATGAACACACATAAGAAACTGCTCTCATGTTTAGATATAGTATCAAAAAATACTTAAAATTTTTCATCTTTTTTCCATTTTCTTTATTATTATTAAAAATTTCCACCTCCTCCCATTTTCCTCCCCTCCCCCCCAAATTTTTCATCTTTTGCTATTTTTTATAAATGTTATTAAAATGTTTTTTATAAATTGTTTTTAATTTATAAAACAGTAGATTTATTGTTATTCTTTAAGAGCCAGTAAATGAATACTTAAGTTTTGCTTAGATTTAAAATTTATAGCACAGTCTAACACATAAAGGAAAGTACTTTGTGGTCCTCAGTGATTAAGGCGATAGAGAGTCCCTAAGGCTAGAAGCGTTTTAGAACTCACTAGATTATACAGTGGGCATATAGATGAGTTAACCCATCTCACTTTGAATTCAGAGCATTCCTTTTTAGCTTTGTGCCTCTTCGTAAGTTACTTAAGGCCCCTGAGGTTCTTTTTCTTATCTGAAAAATGAGGTTTATGAGGTGAATTTTATAATTAAATCAGAAAATGTATCTAAGCACTTAGCAAATGATTATACTTGTATACTGCTAACTTTTAGACATCTATGGTGACACATACCATTATCTAAGCTATTAGGAATTGGAGGCAGAAGGCTCAGAAATCAAGGGAACCTCAGCTACAGTAGAGAGTTCAAGGGCAGCTGGGACTACGTGAGACCCCATTCTGTCCCTTGAAAAGACACCAAAATCAACAACAGCAATACAGTATCATCATTTTGCAAACAATGTAAGTTTAGGTTTGGAGAACCACTCTCGTACTTAACAGAACTTCAACAGAACAACCTCAGAGGAATGATGGATATGGTCTAGTTGATGATCTGTTAGATGAAAAGTAGAAACTATAAACAATCACAGATCTCCAGGACTGAAAAATGTAGATGTCTGACATCATGGGGTTTACTGGTTCCATTCTGGACACGTTGGTGATCTTAATAACAGGACCCAATGAAAATGTTAATATGCCTAACAGTGTGGCATTTGAGCCAATCATGGAAACTCCTGCTGAAGTGTAAACATTTTAGTGTGTTAAAAGTTACAAGCTAATATCACCCTACTCCTCAGACAAACAGAAGACAGCCTACATAGGAAGAAGCTGTAGTGGTGGCTGGCCCTTTGCACAGACAGGGATTGTTTCGAAGCTATAATTAACTTGGAATTAACACTAGCAAGTCAAGCTTGGCCCTCTGTTTATGGGAATTAAGGAGGCATGCATGCTTGTCAGTTGTCTCCCTTAATCAGGAAAGGCAACAGACATTGCTAAAAAGCTGCCACACAACACTGGAGCTCACTCAATAGTGATGCCTTTCCTGAATAGGTCAGTACAGGGGAAGTGTGCTATAGCTTCTCCATGTCATAAGCAGTAGTTGGCAGGTGCCAGGGCTCCATAGCTTGGTATTTTGTAAGCTGTGGGACTTCTAAGTGGTAAGTTGTTTGCTCCTGAATACATTGGGTTTTTTCTTCTGAATTTACTTATTTATTTTATGTGTATGAGTGCTCTATCTACATGTATGCCTGCATTCCAGAAGGGCACTAGATCCCTTTATAGACAGTTATGAGCCACCATGTAGTTGCTAGTAATTAAACTCAGGACCTCTAGAAGAGCAGCCAGTACTCTTAAATGCTGACCCATCTCTCCAGCCCCCTGAATGCTCCATGGTCTAGAAATACCCTCTTCCCAACAGGATTGTTAATATCTTTCAGAAGTCTAAAAATCTTGGCAAGAATCATTACATTTTTAGATAAAAAGATAATTTATGATTAAAAATATTTTATTTTTATTTTGTATGTGTATAGATGTTTTGCCCTCATGTATATGTACCACATTTGTTCAGTGCCTTGGAACCTGAAGAGGACATCAGATTCCCTGAAACTAGAGTTACAGGTGGCTGTAAGCCATCATGTGGGTGCTCTGACCTGAATCTGGGTCTTCTGCCAGTGTAGCAAGTGCTCTTAGCTAAGCTTTCTAGCCCCTAACTTATGACTTTAATTTAGAAAATATATGTATTGTACTTACACATACAGGTGTCTTGAATGGAATGTTTATGGGATATTTCCCCAATGTTTTAAATGATATTTGCCTATTTTATGTGTGAATACTTATGATTCTTTTTATTGGAAAAACCTTTCTGGGACAATAGGTGGATCTGAGCAAGTCATGCCAAAGAGGCCTCTGGTTTAGGACATCCAGGTCTCAGCAGGGTGAAGGCAGTATTTGTGGGTTAGAGGGCAGTCTGCTTGAGGACTTATATCTCATAGTGTATCTTATTTACTGTTCTGTTGCTGTGAAGAGATATAAAGAGATCATGGCAACTCTTCTAAAAGAAAGCATTTAATGGGAGCTGGTTTACAGTTCAGAAGGTTAGTCCATGATTGTCATGGTGGAAAGCAGGCAGGCATGGTGCTGGAGCAGTAGCTGAGAGCTTTACATCCTCATCTGCAGGCAAGAACCAAGAGAACGAGACTGGTCTGACAGGGCTTTTTGAAACCTCAAACCTCACTTGCAGTGACACACCTCTAACAAGGCCAGACCTCTTCCATCAAGGCTGCACCTCCTAATCCTTCCCAAGCAGTTCACCTAACTGGTGACTAAGCATTCATACATATGAGCCTATAGGGCCATTCTCGTTTCAGCGACCACACAGGGCATGGACACAGGGGAGTAGCATTCAGAGTCTGAGCAGAACAGGAAGGCATCATGTGTGGATAAAGTCTGGGGAGAATTGGGGGGAGTTAAATGGATGGTCAGAGTGAAGGAGTCTGAGGTGGTCTAACATGGGCAGTCAAAATCCTAATAGAGTAAGGAGGGCATCCATATGTGGAGAGTAGTCTGCGGTGGTGAATTCAGTCTGAGTAGGATAAGATGAGAAGGGTATCTAGATGGGGAGAGTTCAGAGACTGCAATGAGAGCTTGTTTATATATTGGCTGAAAGAAAGAAATACTGATCAAATTAGTCAGAATACTTAGGGTAATCTGTAAGTAAAGGGCATACAAATTATGGATAGGGAGAAAAGAACCTGTTGGTATTGCATTAAAACTGGAGGTTTCAGTGCACACTCATGGTTTCCAGTGTAACACTAGGTGGTAGTAGACATACATGTAAATAGATTCACATATAAATACTGGCAAAGTTTAATTCTACACTGTGCTGGGAAAAGATGCTCAAAAAGATGAGCAATGTTTAGAAGGACACAAATTGTTCTTGTAGAAGCTCTGACTGACCAAATCTTGGTCAAGGATTTAAGTAGGAAAATAGATATGCAAAATAAGTGATTATATTGCATTGAGTAAATTGAGAGTCTGGGTTGGGGATGTAGTGGCACAGCACTTGCCTAGATGCGGAATGCCAAAACAAGCAAGAAATCCAACCTGTAATCCATGAATCCATAATGATATACATAAATAAATAGTTTGATGGAGGAACCTCAAAAAAATTTAAAAGAATTCCTGTTGGCAGAAGCTGCTCGTTTGTTTCCCAGCTGCCCAGACCCAAAATAATCACACAGAAACTGTATTATACAACACTGGTTGGCCTATTAGCTCACGTTTCTTATTGGTTAGCTCTTATATCTTAAATTAACCCATCTCTATTAATTTGTGTATTCACAGCATACAGAGGGAGGAATCCCACATCACCTCCTCTTTTCTGTCTAAATAAAAAGGAAGCATTTAACTTTAACATAGTAAAATTACATATAACAAGACACTTATCAAGCAAGAATTACAGTTACAATATTTATATCTACTTTATCTTTTGTCATAACTAAGGAAAACTGTATCTATAGCTATCTATTCTTCAACTCCATCAAAGACTCCAGAAGGTTATAATATTATGTAAGTTAATAGGAAGTGCATTGTAAACAACTTCCAAAACTAGAATTGACAGAAACATCTCACTGCCTGGACAGTCACCCAAAGTTCTT
>LOJH01019916.1:0-11281 GCA_001685095.1 Ellobius talpinus | reverse complement strand
CTACAAGAGCTAATAAGTAGCCTGACCTAATGGGCCAATAAGCTTTATAAATTAGAGATTTCTGTGTGATTTTCTTTGGGGCTAAACAGCTGGGAAAACCAGGCAGGACATTAAGCCCCCAACAAACAGTCCTTCATGTTACATATTAAAACATATGGTAAAATTTTAATATATGTTTTCCCATTGGACAAAGCCTTTTATTCTTAGATAATAATTTTTTACCAGAATTTTTAAGGGTGGTCCCAATTTAGAGTATTTCTATTAAATTACATAGTGACTGGGAGTTTCTGTTAATGAACAAATATTTAAGTTTCATTATATAATTTAGTCTATTAGGTGATGATTTTGCAAAAGAAAACTTTGAAGACTAAAATTCATAATTACATTTTTTCTTGAAGAATAAACAAGATGATTTCATCAACTTTAAAAGACACCACATCAAGGACTCCATTCTGGTTAAAAGGTCAAGACTATTTTCATATGCTTCTTCCTCACTCCTAGAAGGTAATAAACTTTCTCACATCATCTGAGATTATATTTATGTAGACTTTAAAAATGCCAGATGGTACTAATCTTCAATACTATTGAGAATCAAGTACCCTGAATAACTCAACTTTTCACTCACTTTTTGTTTCTTAAATATTTTTAACTAGGTTTTAAAATTTGTTTGTAGTATCTAATATTCTACCTGATATATTTTAAATGATAAAAGTATACTAATCTTTATTTTGATGAAGTTATAATTAAAATATGTCCTTTCATTTCAGCATGCCTTTTTATTTAACTGTTTTCTTGCCCTATTCCCATATCTTATTCAAAATTCAAGTTGAAAAGATTCAAGTTTTTTTTTAATGTTTTTGTAAATACACACACACAAACACACACACAGAGAAACATACACACAAATATAATCACATTTAACCATTTCAATATAAGACAGACAGCTCAAGAAGTTCAAATAACTGCAAATATGTGGGGACATGTAGTCTATCTAATTAAAAACTTAATTTTAGGTATAGTAATCTTGTCATATGTAAATATGTCAGATACAGAGGGTGTAAAATTTCAGATCCTGATCCTGAAAGCTAATAGCTTTGATAGGCTCCAGGGGTTACTTTTTTATTGGCCTTTATCTGCTATTCCTCTCTCTTGAATATTGCTGTCCTGCCAGACACCCTTTTATCAGATCCTAGAATTGAGCCATCTTAGATCACAGGAACTTATGATATTAAATGTTTTCTGTCCCCCATTCACGAAATGTGATGCTGGTCAAACAGGGTGTTCTGTGGATGAGAACTAAAAGAAGAGGTATCTGCAGAGACTGGTTGATCTGCAGTGATGTGGATAGACTGGAATGGTGCAGGACAGTAAGCTAATTACACAATCCTGGACTACTTCTAGTCCCCAGAACAGCCATTTTTTTCCCTCCTGTGTGCTGGAAATAACATCACTGACTAATAGATGAAAACAAAACAGAACTGAACAAAACCATTTAGAATCTATTAACTTTGTAGACCAGTAGCTTCCAACCCAAATGCTCAATAGCAGTTTGGGCATATAGAAAAGCTTTCCCTACCTGACTGTAGATGGCTCTTTGATTTTCTTACCAATGTATTTTTAAATTGCCTTTATTTATGACTTTCTTTGTTCTGGAAAATTATAAACCTTCAAGAAACTGCTTCCATGTTGAAACATGGAATTTGGAATAACAAAATAACTAAATAACTGAAATAGCTCCAGAAGAAATAAAAACTATGTTGTCCTTCTCATTTCCATTTACATGTCTATCTTCAAGAAGAATTATGACATCAAAAGCTGGATAGAATGTGGAGAAAAGGGATCACTTATTTATCTTTTTGGTGATAGTGCAACCTTCTACAGCTACCATGTAATCATTCAGGAGGTTTCTCAAAAAACTACAAATAAAACTAGAATAAAATTCAGCTATGCTACTTCTGCATATATATATATATATATATATATATANACCAAAGAGTATGATTCTTACCACAGAGACTTCCATATTCATTTCGTTCCAGCACTATTCACAATAGCCAAGGATTGAAATCACTTAGATGTCCACTTGTGAAATAATGAATAAAGAAAGGGCAGTACATATACATAATAGAATTTTACTCAGCTGTAAAGGATAGTGAAATTATAATATTTGAAGAAAAGTGGTTAGAAATGAATATTCTCTGTTATATGTTGATCATAGTTTTTGATAAATTTATTTGCATGCTTAAATAGAAATAAATCTCTATAGAAGTATGGATTCCAGAAAATAACAATGGTGAGATATTAGGGGCAAGGGATATTAGAACACATTTGACATGAAAATAAGATGAAGGATGGGCTAGAGGAATGGTGTAGAGTTTAAGAAATCTAACTGCTCTTGCAAAGGTCCTGAGTTCAATTCCCAGCAACCATATGGTGGCTCACAACCATCTGTAATGAGATCTGGTTCCATCTTCTGTCATGCAGGCAGAAAATGGTAGCCATAATAAATAAATTAATCTGCAAAAAAAAGAAAAGAAAAGGGAGGAATACTAGCTAGATATGAAAAGGTTTAGGAGAACATGAAGAAAGGAGGATATAAAGTGTAGGGGTGAATGAAAAATAAGAATTTATAGACAGTTATTTTGAAAATCTATTTCTAATGCTAATTAGAAAACACAATTAAAAAGAGAATGAAATAATTCAGTTGGATCTATGAATGTTCAGACTTAATGAATATTTGTATTTCAAGAAGTCATAGGTTACCAAACAAAAATCCAAGGCCAAGATTTAAAATATATCACTATAAGTTAATAAAAGAGGACTTCAAACATCTCCAAAATAATATTGCTCTTGGTTGACTATCAAAACTAGATGGTAAGACCTTTTTGTTGAAGGCACTATGCACTTCAAATGTAAAACAGGAAAATTAACTTTGAACTGAGCTAGAAAATAATGCCCTGTTACTTAGATTTAATATTTCTTGAACTATCTACACAAGCTGCTAAGGGTAATATGTTTGCCATCTTGTTGCGACTTATTCTTAGTAAGAGGTTGACTCACTATTCTTTATGGTTCTAAATTATTACTGCTAAAATATCCCAGATCCAAGTAGAACAAATAGAAAATATGGTTTACGTAGGGAGAGGTGTTTACATACATGAAAATGTATTCCCAATATTCTAGCTGTCTAGAAAAAATGCAAT
This sequence comes from Ellobius talpinus, assembly GCA_001685095.1. Taxonomy (NCBI): domain Eukaryota; kingdom Metazoa; phylum Chordata; class Mammalia; order Rodentia; family Cricetidae; genus Ellobius; species Ellobius talpinus. Next base: position 8,078 of record LOJH01019916.1, on the reverse strand, counting down.
ATTTAAATGAATAAAGGTATCAATAATTGGAGCAACTGGAAGGTGACCTTAAGTCCTTTAAAGCATATTCATTTATACTACATAAGATGTTGAAAAATAAAACTCAAATGAAATGTCTAATTCAAAAGGGGGACATAATTTTTCTCATCATTATGTTAGATGACCCAGTATTTCATCTCTTGTTTATGTCTTTGAGAAACAACCTCTGGTTGCTTTCTATCAACAGAATGTTTGATTCAAAATGTCTCTTTATTCATACCTGTAATTTTCCTATAAATAATAGATGTTGAATCTCAGTGAAAGGAAATAATGAAAAGGGAGGCTAATTCTTTGGGCTTAATCAACAACAGAGGAGGATGTGGTCTCTATTTTGACTAAATTCTGTTAATTTCTCTAATTATTGTAATTTTCCTTGGAAGTACATTCTTTTAAAGGTAACTTCAAAATCGTAACCTTTACTGAATTAAAGATGTTCATATTTTTCTTTATTCCAAATTTAGTAATATATCTGTGGTTATATAGCTATTATAATGCTACTCAATGCAGTTCTAATTAAATCAATATCACAAACTAGATCCTCCTAAAGCAGTAGTACTATTATCTCTCATTTATTGAGTACTTATTGTGTGCTAACCATTTAATATTGATTACCTTATTCAATTGTCACAGTAATGCTGTACAGTAAGTACTGTTATTATTACAAACTTATCATCCTAGTCACAGTTTCCTAATGCATATTGTACATTTACTCTAGAAAGCATTCTATTTTATGAAGCTGATATCTTACATGATGGTCCTTGATTGAGGGAATGCAGCCATTTCAGCATAAATCATTGTCATTCCTGAAGAGGAAATGAACAGTATTTATAGATATGGGTTTTCCCTTTTTCAGCTGAAAACTCATATATCTTTTTTTTGTAATTTACCCTGTGAAGTTAGAATGCTTCAAGAAGCCAAACAAAGTATCACAGGGTGTGTAAATCTTGTTGTTAGACCACAAAGATATCTGTATATCCAAAAGAAGAAGCTTTCATAAAAAGAAAAAGAAAAATACAACTGTGACACAGGTACTGGATTCTATCTCATGACTGGAGCTGAGTCTCAGGTATTTAATCATTTTTAAAATTTTACAAGTATTAAATAAGCTAGAAAGAATTAGTATAGGCTAGTAGCCAGTCTCTCTTCCTCTGTCTCTCCCTCCCCCTTCCCTGTGAATTTTACATTTTATTTCTCTGTTAGTTACAGTTCTATTGCTATGAAGAGTCAATACATCCTGGGCAACTTATAAAAAGAAGAACTTAACTAGCAACTTGCTTAGAGTTTCAGAATATAAGTCTATGGTCATCATGAATGTAGGTAGGCAAACATATAGCTGAGGCAGTTGCTGAGACCTTATGTGTTATCCTTGGGCAGCAGGGAGAAATGAGAGAGACTGGGTCTGATGTGGGAGTTTGAAATCATGGACATAAATCAGTGACATAACTTCTCCATCAAGGCAACACCTCCTAATCCTTCCTAAGCTAATTCACCAACTGTGAAATGAACATCCAAATGTGTGAATCTATGGGGACCCAGTTCATATACAAACTATCACAATATCTGAGAAAGTGTTTTCTTCTTTTTTCTTTCAATAAATAAATGATAGGTGATGAACTATAACAGTGATCCTCTAAAGTAAAGATTTGCAATGTAGTAGGGTAGCAAGGTCCAGGACCAATCTAATTTATATGTAAGGTGCTCAATATTTTTCTGGAAAACCAATGCATTTTTATTTCAGCTATAGAAAGTGAATGTGATATGAGATAAAAAGTAAATTATTATATATGGACTAGAAGAATCAGTTTGAAGTGTTACATAATGTTTGATCACTTTTCCTATGTCATATTTGTCACCAGTGGGCATAACTAGACTGAAAAATATACCATCTTCTTGTAAGGTACATAAATATGTGTGGTACTGTCTCTTGGAACACTAAGAAGCTGTAGGAAAGGTGAAAATACTGAGAAATTCTCTGTTCACTTGCCTTACATTCTTCTTATCTTTTCCTCCCCTACTTCTAATAATTTTGTTAGATCTTTTGATTATTATTCCTTTGGTGATTAAAGTTGTAATGTTGTACATTGTTGTACAAATTAGGCATTTCACAAGACCACTATAATATACAGAGAGGGGTGAGCACCTCTGAATGAATCAAATGATTGAAACCATTTTACAGTTTTTTAAGAGATAGCATCAAAGGACTGTCTTGCAATAAGTCTAACTTTTCCTGACATTCAAATAGTTTCCCAGAGAGAAGAACCTTTAGTTTTTCATTACACAAAGCTATTCTTTTGGTAAATGTTATCCTTGACCTATATATTTAGTTTTTTGTGGCCCTTTTTGCTATGATCTGCATCACCAAACTGGATTTTTCCCCAAACAAAACACATTCCAAATTTTTCTGCCTTCTTCATTTGTTTTAATGCAATTATAAGCACAAGTTGCATAATACTAACTGGGTGATCATAGAAAGTTTTGGTTGGTTAAGAAGGGAGAAAAAGCATAGTTGTACTTCATATGGATTGAACTATATGTGTAAACATTTAAGAAAATAGTATAGTTTCATAATTAAGCCTTAAATAACATAGAGAGCATGAAATTGGAAAAATAATAATCTCTTCATAAGTTTTTTGCTAGTATTGAAAAACATCATCATTTTCTTGCAATAATTTATTTTTCAGGACTGCAGAATATAAATTAATGTATTTTGAACCCTTAAGATATATTTAGGATATCATGAAGCACAAATCCCAAAGGGTTTGCACAGACCTACTGTCTAAAAGGCAAGACTTCATTCTGGTTTAATTCACAATGAGCTCAGAATTACCCTGTTGATATCTATAAATCAGTACACAACAATCAAAATAACAACTCTTTTCTTTTGTTGGCTTTTTAAAACAGGGTTTCTCTATAGCTTTGTAGTCTATTTTGGAACTAACTCTTTTCTTTTCGACCAGACTGACCTTTAATTCACAGAGATCTGCCTATCTCTGCCTCTGGAGTGCTGGGATTAAAGAAATGCACCACTATCACCCTGCTCAATCCAACCATTTCAGCACATTTTTAATCTAAGTGGATGTTTTATTGTTACCCCCAATTCATGATTTTACATATAAGTTTTCATATAAGGAACACAGGAAACCAAATCAAAAAAATGCTCATTTTACTGTGTTTGGTGTGTAAATATGGATGTAGTATGAAAAAATATTTTCAAGCCTTTATATTTCTTTGCATGTAATAACATCATTTTTAGTTGTGAAGCAAATGTTTCTTATTTTTCTCCACCACTTGGAAAAACTTATCCATAAAACTTACAAAAACTTAACAAATATTTAGAAAATCTAGCTGAAAATTGTTACAACAGAGATCCAGTGTTGTGGCACAAAGGAAATGTAGAAATTCTAGTTTGATAAAAAAGAGAGAATTTGTCTTCTTAGTTACATGAATTAATATACTTTAGCCTAACAATGTAAGATTGATGACTTGTCTAAGTCTACATTTTAAATAATTATATTATTTGTATCATCTACCTTTCCTCTACATATCTTTCTATGATCTTATATATGCATCCAACAGTGCATTTATAATATGTTGGATTATCTTCTTTATTCCAGGTACTAAATGTAGCATTGGATACCACATTGTCAGAGACCAGCTTCAACAAAAATACCACTTACCAAGGTAAGTGCATGGAGATTAGAAAATAAGTAAAGTGAATGAAGACAAGGGAAATTAATAAAACACAAAATATAGGATAATACTGAGAGGAAGTTTCAGTAAATACTAAAATTGCCCACATTTAATTGATTAAAATACTATCAAACCCAAAATGTAGGAGTAAGATTTAAAAAAAATACTGCATTAACATGATACAAGGAAGTGAACAGACCAGTTGAAGGTTGCAGGCTACATTTTTACCTAAACATTTTGTTTCTAGAACGAGACAAGTAACACTCACACCCTAAACCAAAACATTCTGTATGAAAACTACTTCCTGGGTAGAATCCACTGTTATCTCCTTAAGGGAGTAGGCACTTAGTTGGATCCATAGACTTTTGTTTGGGGTAGAAACTCCAGAAATACAAGGTCTGGATATTAGCTACACCTGTTGACAATAACCTTGAGAGAACAGAACTCTCTGATCTTAATCTAAGTGGGAACTTTGTTTGAGGTAGAAACAGACAATAACCTTGAAGGAATATGAGTAAATTCTAACTCTCTGACCTTTGGTTAAGGTGGAAATAAGCTTACATTTTTGGGCCTCCACACAACATGAATAAAAACACTCAAAGAATTCATGGCCTAGAAAGAGAGGCAAATCCCTAAAAAGTCATTTTGTTCTATGATAGATTGTAATGATGAGCATATTCAGGGAGATTTGTGGGCTCACAAAAGAACGTTAGATTACTAAAAGTCTGAGATGGCCTATCAGGTAAAGAATCATAGAGATAGAAGTTAGTGCATCAATTATAGTTAACCAGGAGGAAATTGGTTATGTGAACTCATTACAGGCAGAAGAAGAAGGAACAAAGACATGAAAATGAGAACAGAGAGGAGTCTTTTTGTGTAGTAGTATAGTGTCAGTCAATTTTCAGTGTGGGAGGTTAAGGCTGGGTATTTGTCACAGGCACAAAAAGGACATCTTTTTTTCATGTTTAAAATATTTGGCTTCGCCTTACAATCATGATCAAGAAATGATTGTGAGTCTAGGTTTATACCTCAGTGGTAGAGCTCTTCTCGTGAATAAAAAAAATATTTCAGTCCATTTCTCAGTGTAATACTTACAAAGAAACAACTCAGTCCTAGTATACTCATGTGAAATTATTTGTGGAAATGTTTCAATAAGTTTATAACAATTCTATATGTACACTTTTATCACACTCTTCGCAATAAAGTTGATGAGAGAGTTATAGCTCTGGAAGGAAAGGTATCCTGACCTGTCAGGACATCAGGCTATATTCCTGGAGCTGCCAAAGCATAGCTCTGGAGGCTGGGGCTGCAATAGGACAGCTCTGGATGGAAAACTATCCTGACTTGTCAGGAAATTCAGGTGATACCTGAAGCTGGGGTGAAATGGGAGATGGTCTTCAAGCAGAGTGTAGCAATCCTGCTCCTCTCCTAGAGAGAGCCCTTACAGCTGTGCTCTGTTTGTTCCCCTAGTCCTAACAGAGCTATTGGAGCTTTCTTTTTCTGTTCTTTTCAGCTCCTATCCAAGCTCTTTCTTCTTTTGCTTCACTTGTCTAAAGGGAAAATCTCAGCAGAAATGTGACAATCTCCTCCAGCTCAAGCGAAAAGTTACTTTTTCTGGTCCACTACCAAGGGAGTTTCCCAGCATATGTAACTGTTTTTTCTGCTTGCTTTTTTCTTCTCAGCCCACTTAAGGGAACATCTCAGCAAAGGTTCTTCTTTGGTTTTTATGCTCAGTCCCCCCAAGGGGATGTCTCCGCAGAGGTTCTGCTCTGTGCAAGTAAAAGATCTTCACCCAAAAATCTTTTAATAAAGTGATTTATTTGGTAAGGAGGAGCCCAAAGAGTGGCTACCTCTGACAGGGTTGGATAGGACATCCTGCAACTGAACAAGCAGAGGGGCTTATTAGGAGCAGAGTTTTCCTAGGGAGGATATTTTCTTCTTAGGGAATGGTTCATTTCCCTGCTGTGTGATTTGTTGGTTTAGTTGGTCAGGGGCAGAGTTAATTCTGATTTCAGGTCAAACTGTGTTTCTTTCACAGTTCTTTTATAGTCTTTTGTCTCTATTTTCAAGGCTAATGCATATTTATTTCACTGTCTCTGGTTAAAGGACCAAAGTGTGTGTGTTTTGTTTTTTTTTTTTTGACTCTGGTATCAGAGAAAGGGTGTTTTCATTTGGTTATGGGTTCAGGGCTAAAGTGTTTCTTTTACAGGCCTGTGTTTCATATATCAGGTGTGATTCTTTCATTGGCTTTGGTTTTCAGATCCAGAGTGGCTTTCTTCACTAGCTCTAGTTTCAGGGCCATGGTGTGTTTCTTTGGCTAGCCCTTTTACCCTACATTTTATATTTGTAATGTATATAAAACTCCAGTGACAAAACCTTCTACTATAAAGATAATGGTAAAAAAAAGTTTCAGAAGAACATACATTTTAGGATATATCAACCAAATCAGAAATCAGAGCCTTTTATTTAGAATATTTTTTAAAGATTATTTTGCAAATAAATGTATTCTTGGTGAAAGATGAGAACTACATTTACATATATTTACAAGGATAAGTATTTAGAGTTTAAATGTAGTTATTGATTATACTAGTTTAGTAAAGAGGTAGTTGTAGGTTCTATTTCAAGATGCATGTCTTCACTATCCCTTGGTCAATGGCTATGTTTCCACTACCAAGCATGATAGTGATGCTGAAGACGAGCTGACATCAAGTCCAATTAGGTAGCTTTTGGTTATTCTCAAGGTACACTTGCCTCTACTGTATCCTTAGGGCTGACATGTCATACCAGTCATAATTATCCAATATCAAACTGTCAGTCCTTTGTATAATATTACTTGTGTATATACAAGTAATATTATACAAACAACATGTGTAGTATTTATACATTTAAGAATATATACATATATAATCAAAGAAAAAGAGGTAATTAATTTCACACAAAATAAGGAAGAGGCATATAGAAATGTTTGGAGGGAGGAAAGGGAAGGTGAAATATTATAATTATACTGTAACTCAAAATGATATAGTTTTATCATTTAAAAATTTTGTGTATGTGTGAATGCCTATGTGTGGGTATGTGCATATGTGTTTGTGTGAGCAAGAGACTCCATATTTCTGAAGCATCAAATGTATAGAACAGGAGTTATAGGCAATTGAGTGCTGGCAGACATGGCAGCTATGAACTGATTTCAGATCCTCTACAAGAGCAGGATGAGTTTTAATGGCTGAGATTTTTCTCCAGCCTGTACATTAGAACATTCTTGGCTAAGAAAACTGCAATCATTTTTATAGTAGCATGCAGATGTGAAGAAATCAGTGAATACATATGACACAATATACTACACTGTTCCCTTAAAAAAATTAATAGTTATTAAAATTTGCTTAGTTTTAATCTGAACAATCTATGATAATGTGTCTATTATAAAAATGATAATTCTGAAAGTATACTTACCTCAATTTTATTCATCATATATTATTTATTTTCTACCAACAGCTCAAGTAATGCATAAACCACAATAATTTTGCTTTAAGTAATAAGCCATCCCATATTATAAGACATAATTTTAAACCTTTCATATATAATAGTGGAAGGAGTCTATAGCTGAAATGATAGCTTCCAAATAAAGTGTCACACTTTATACATTGCTATGCTTCTTAGTAGAGATAAATACAGTCAAGAAGTAGGTCAAGCAACATCTACTTAAAGGTAAATTCTAGTGTTGAGTCCTGTGTAAGAATTACATTACTAATGGATGGAAATATAACAGTTCATAGTAACAGAACCATTTATTGAAATTCTATTCTGTCATCTGAATCATACACTGAAACATAAAGCGAAAAACTACATGACATAGTACAAAAAGCTGGGCCATCGCAAATTTTCAAATTTTATTTCACTAACTGCTTTGTCCTTGGCTATCTTTCAGATCTTGATCTAGTTCATTAATTTCCCCATACTCAAATTTCTTTTCTTTATGTAGTGGGAGACATTCCATATATGTATTATTTATTGTGGTTATTAAATGAAATAATGCATAGAAAACACCACATAAAATACTTATTGAATTGTAGGTAATATGATATACAGTGAGTACAGAGAAAATATCATCCAAACATGAGAAGCAGGGCACAAGGAGATGAGGATGCTGGTCAGCCCTTCACTAACTGCTTTGCCCTTGGCTATCTTTCAGATCTTGATCTAGTTCATTAATTTCCCCATAATCAAATTTTTTTCTTTATGTAGTGGGAGAAATTCCATATATGTATTATTTATTGTGGTTATTAAATGCAATAATACATAGAAAACACCACATAAAATACTTATTGAATTGTAGGTAATATGATATACAG
>LOJH01019915.1:0-20996 GCA_001685095.1 Ellobius talpinus | reverse complement strand
GTACAGGATTGTTTTGGCTATCCTGGGTTTTTTTTTTTGCTTTTCCATATGAAGCTTAATTAGTGTTTTCTTAAGTGCTATCAGATCTCATTTAATGCTCAATCCAGCCCTCCACTGTGGTGATATAAGTTCTTCCAGGAGCTGGATGAAAATCAACCTGAATTAGGAGGACTTTTACAAGACTAGGTCCTTATGAGAAAAGCATAAGCATTCTTCGAAAGGCACAGAAAATATTTTTAACAAAATTATACAAGAAAATTTCTTCAATATAAAGAAAGCAATGCTTACTGATACATAATAGACAAAGAAAATACCAATAGATAGGACCAGAAAAGAAACTCTCGATGATACATAATAATGAAAACATTTAACATGCAAAAAATTAAAGGATATTAAAAGCTACAAGGGAAGAAAGATCAAGTCACACATAAAGGTAGGCCTATTAGAATAATATCTGACTTTTTTCTTTCTAGTTTTATATATTTATTTATTTTTAATGTATAAATGTTTTGCCTTCATGAATGTCTATTTGACATATGTGAGCCTTGTGCCTGTGAAAGTCAGAAGAAGGCATCACATCCTCTAAAACAGGAGTTACAGGTGGCTGTGAGCCACTGTGTAGGTACTGAGAATTGAATGCAGGTCATCTGCAAGAGTGGCTACTACTCTTAACCACAAAGCCATCTCTCCAACCTCAACATCTGACTTTTCAATGGAGACTCAGAAAGTTAGAAAAGCCTGGACAGATACTCTACAAGCTCCGAGAGACCACAGATGCAAGGCCACACTACTGTACCCAGCAAAACTATCATTCATAATAGATGGAAAAAGAAAAAAAAACGTTTAAGGCCTTTGGTTGTACAGGCCTTTAATCTCAGCTTGATTAATGAGGAGGCAGAGTTCAGAGAACTCTGTGAGTTCAAGGTCAGCCTGCTCTACAAGAGCTAGTTCCAAGACAGGCACAGAGCTACAGAGAAACCCTGTCTTGGGGAAAAAAATTAAGCACTTTCTGTTAACTAATCCAGCCCTACAGAAAGCTTTAGAAGAAAAGCTTCAGTTTGAAGAGAAGATTAACCAAACCTAAGAGGAAACCATGAGAAAATAATCCAAGAAATACCAAAAGAAGGGAAATAAATACACCACCACAACAGGAATAAACACTGCTCATTAATAACTCTTAATATTAATGGTCTCAATTCTCTAATAAAAAGGCACAGACAAACAAATTGGATTAAAAAACAGGATCTATCCTTCTGTTGCATCCAAGAAATATGCCTCATCACCATGGACAGGATCATCTTAGGGAAAAGGGATGGTACACGTATTTCAAGAAAATGGATCCAAGAAGTAAGGAGGTGTAGCTATCTTAATATCTGACAAAATAGGCTTCAAAGCAAAACTTATCAGAAAAGACAGGAAAGAAAACTACATACTCATCAATGGAAAAATCCACCAAGAGGACATTGCAATCCTTAGACTCTATGCAATAGTCCTAGAAAACAGCTATAGAGCATTCCATCCAAATACTAACGATTATTCCATCTTCTAACTATGGAACTTGCTTTAAAATTAACCACATATTAGGACACAAAGAAAGTCTTAATATAAGAAAATTGAAATAGCACCTTATATCCTATCTGACCACAATGGATTAAAGCTGTATATCCACAACAACAAACAAATGAAGAATACAAACTCAAAGAAATTCAACAAGTCACTGATGGATGAAAAATGGGTCAAGGAAGAAATCAAGTAGGGAACTTAACAAAACTTTTTAGAATTGAATGAAAATGTAAACAACATATCCAAACCAATAGGACACATTGAAGGCAGTTCTAAGAGGTAAGTTCATAGGATTAGGTAAATTCTTCAGCGACAGACAGAGAGAGCACACTCCTATTAATAACTTAATGATTGAATAAACACACAGAGAGCTGAAATCAATGAATGAAAAACAACACAAAAAATTAGCTGGGCGGTGGTGGTGCACACCTTTCATCCCAGCACTCAGGAGGCAGAGGCAGGTGGATCTCTGTGAGTTGGAGGCTAGCCTGGTCTACAAGAGCTAGTTCCAGGACAGGCTCCAAAAGCTAAAGTGAAACCCTGTCTCAAAAAACCAAAAATAAAAATATAAAAAATTGATAAAACAGAGAATTGGTTATTTGGGAAAGTCAGCAAGATTGAGAAACCTTTAGACAAATTGATCAAAAGATGGGGGAGGTCCTAATTTCTCAAATTCGAGATGAAAATGGAGACCTTACAACAGACATCAAAGAAAGCTAGATAATTGTAAGGACATACTTTAAAATCTTTATTGCACCAAACTGGAAAACCTAAAATACATGTATTAGTTCCTTGATATATGCAACTTAACAAAGTTAAATCAAGATGATATAACCAATTTAAATAGACTAATAAGCCCTAGTGAAATAGAAGCAGTAATTAACAATCTCCCAACTAGAAAAGGCCCAGGGTCAGATGGATTCAGCACAGAATTCTACCAAACCTTCAAAGAAGAACTAAAAGTAATATACAATTATTTCACAGTCTAGAAACTGGAGGAATATTTCCAAATTCTTTATATTAAGCCCCTGCAGTGTAGTTACTTGCAATCTAGCAAAGGAATCAGTCAATTTACCTGGCTTCTCTCTGACATGAATTGTGTGGGCTAAGTAAAATACAAGTAAACCCCAAAGTCCTGTACCTAGCTACTAAAGAGTTTGAAAAACAAAATTATGTCACTTTTCATTTTAAGTTATCTTTTAAGCATCAATAATGATATGGGTAAAGATAAGTTAAATGTCAAAAATAATAATTTCTCCAAATAACAACTGGGATACAATATTGCATGGGATGAATATATGTGGATATGTGTATAACACACACACACACACACATATATAATGTACCCCAACTTTAGGGAAATATTGTCTCCAAATGGTCTGGTACATGAATGAGAGAACTGTACTTCAGAAAAGGGATAGTTGGTTTATTGTCTGGAGCTTTTGATCATAAATTTAGGTAATTCATTTGAGATGTGGCTTTTATCTTTCTCATATCCCTGGCACCCATTCTCTTTCTCAAAAATATGACTGGGCAGTCACTAATTTATTTTAAGCAAATGAAGCATTCTGAGTCCCATTTACCACTTCATCATAGAGATAATTTCTAAGTACTGGGAAATTTAGAGGATTTAAAAGAAAAAGTCCAAATAAGTCTCTACTCTGGCTTAAAAATAAACTCCAATATGATTTATGAAATGTTCTTATTTCTGCAAGGTATTGTGATTTCTGAAATAATGAAGTGTAGTACTTGAAAATCACATTTAATTTACTCAGAGGGAAGCAAGCTAAAGCTATACAAGGTTGCTGGGGAGACAGAAAAGCTTCTTTAGGCCAGCGTTGCAGCAGAGAAGTAAGCTGATATTTCACAATTTATTCATGGCCACAGCTCCAAATTGCTCCTGATTTTTAGCAACATACCCTTAATTTTGCATTAAATATTAAGATACCCCTTTAATCTAGTCTTATTTTTGGTAGCTGATCGAGATTTCTGAAGCAAAAGTAAAATAAAATAAAACAACAGAATTTAAACTGCTCTTTATCACAATCCCTGTACATTCTAAACAATTCTCCTAAAGCCCAATCCAAAAACTCTTGTTTTGGCCCCCAGAGAAGCCCATTTTGAGCAATGGAAGACCATTTGTCATTAAACTTTTAGATGAAATAAAATAAGGGTCCCATGCTTATAATGACACTAATTATTCAGATAATTCACAAAAGCCCTGATTTATGCTAAATACTCAGCTTTAATTAGCCAGCAGCTACATAAAGGAAGGGGTGGTCTAAAGATGGGTGTTAGAAAAAAACAAATGTGGCAGGCATTATTAGTTGCTTTCCCAATGTCCATTCTCCTCCCCCTTCTCCCACTCAGGCAAAAGCACCTCCTACTATAGAAGCTGGATATGCCAGCTACACACATTTTAATGTACTCCTGTAGCTGAGAAGGGACTATGTAACATCTCCTATTTGGCCAACAGAACTTAGCTGGGGAAGGTTTTCCTCAGTAACAACAACAAAAGAGGGGACAGAGAAAATGTCATCTCTTGCCTTCTATTTGACATTCTTTTTTTTTCTCTCGCACATGACGTCTAGCAATGCCACAACCAAGAGGCAACATACTGTCAACATTCTAAGGTTAACACGAGAGACCTCTTTTTATAGTTTTGATGGCATTACTGAGTCACTAAATTATGTAATCGTCAAAGTACCCTATCTCTGGATGTGAATAATAAAGTGTCCTTATTTCCTTCAGTCACACCTACTTGGGTATGCTGGTACTTGCAGCCAAAATGATGATCACAATAGCAAAAAAAATCTATAATTTTTTTCTAAACTCCACAGGTTTTTTTCATGAGCTATACCTACATATAAATCAGAATGTCAGAGCTCTTAAAGTCTTTTAGAAATCAAATATAATTCTTTAAAGTTGGTAGGAGAATTATCTATGGAATGTACTTGCCCAGTTCCACACAGGTAGATAATCACTGCTGTGAGACATTTTGGGGATGAGATTATGCCATCCATGGGTGTGTTTAGAGAGGAAAAGAGAAAGAAATATGAAAATGAGTATCTCGAGGAACCATTCTAGTGTCATGGCCTCATTTTTCAGATAAGGGAACGGTAGGCCAAGTGGGGCTTTTTTCCCCCAAGTTACCAAAAGCAGTCCATAATGGGGGGAAAAAAACAAGTGGGTTTTTCAAAAAGGAAAAAAAAATCACATAGTTACAAAAGTATGTAGAAAACCAACCTACCTGGCAAGGATTGATTGTGACCCTATTATTAAATGCTCAGCTGGGAACATCTATATGCAGGAGGCAGGAAGTCCTGAAGAATCCCTTACTATCTGCTTGTCAAGTTCAAATCCCCCTGCCACCATTTAAGAACATCACACCACAATCAGGCTCCAAAAGTCTTGCCGTATTTCTCCAAATTCCCCACTGTTTCCTTGCTCCTTATTGTTTCATACACATTATAGGTTTATCCAGCCAGCTTCCAGCCTCCTCCCAATGTGGAATGGCCTCCATTTTTTATGTTGGCCTTCTGAATACTGTCAACCATTCATGGCACCATGTAAACACCCATGCAAAATTCATTCAATTTCAACAACAAAAGATATTACTACATTTATCTTTCCACCCTAAGTGTACAGCATGGTCTTTCTTTAAATCTAAAAATAACATTTTTAAACAAAAATGAATGCCAAGTATGGTGATGTACACTTTTAATCCCAGCACTCCGAAAAGCAGAGGGAGGCAGATATCTGTGAGTTCGAGGCCAGCCTTATCTATAAAGCAAATTCCAGGACAGCCAGAGCTACATAATAGAGAGATGTTTTCTCAAAACAAACCAAAATAATTAATTAAATAAAATAGGGATATCTTAAAAATTGACAAACAGTGATACTGTAATCAACCTACCCACTTCTCTCTGAAATTGAGGACATCAAAAATAGTTCTGAGCAAACTGTATCTTCTTTGGTTATATTGCATTTCAGTCAAATATTGAAGAGAAATTCCAGGGGGAATTAATGGGAAATAACATGAAAGGGGGTTAAGAGTGAAATCTTGGCCTGAGTGAAAGGGTTCAGTGGGTAAAGGCTTGTTATAGAAGCCTGGCAACCTGAGTCCAATCCCCGGAACCCACACAAAAATGGAATCAAGAACTAACTTCACAGAGTTGTCCTCTATCCTCCAGAAACACTCCATGGCACCTGTACATCTCCTGTCCCCATATTAACATATGCAAGTGTACTCACATGTGTGTACACACACACACACATACACACAAACACACACATATCACCATCGCCAACAAGAACAACAACAAAGAACTGAAAATGCAGAGATGATTTCACCCACTGTTTCAACTTATACATGAGGAAAATGAGGATTTCCTATCCTCTGAATTGGAATTTGATCAGTAATCATTACTAACTACCTATGAATTTGAAATCAAGTCAATAATATTAAAATCAAATTATTTCTAGATACCAATCTGAGAAGTCATTGTTGTTACAACTACCTAATCTTTTCCCTGCTGTATTTCCTCCAGAAATTTCCATACTAATTCCTGTTCCTGGTAAATGAATACTATAGTAGCAGCATAAAATAGAACAAGGTACAAAAAACAAAGTTGCAAATATAATGATAGCTGATAGACAAAACTTCCCAGGTCCTAAGAGATCTAAAACTTCAATTATTATAGGACAGAGCATGATATAGCATTATTCTATTTTCATTTTGGGTGCAATAAATATTAATTATACAAATAAAAAGAAGTGTGACTTTCTAGGAAATTTACTGAATTGAAGAATAAGAAACGTGCTCTGGATTTTGGTTCCTATTCTACTTCTTCACTGTTAATAAATGTTTTTCCTTTTTCAAAATGAGACCATTGGTCTAAGTTGGCATTTCTCAAACATGAGCCTGCAGATATGTTAAAAAAGATGATTTTGCCTATTGCTATTAGAAATACTCTTAATTTTATCTTTTCATTTCTATGGTAATTTATTTAAAATTTCTCAAAGGTATATTCTTCTGATCAAATACTGCCATTCTGTTTATTTCTGGCTATGTTTGTGTTTGTTTTAATACCTGAATGAAAACAAACACGAGTGTTATAAATATAAACTCTCAGAACAAAAAAAGAAAAAGAAGAAAATCCCTCAAAGACTGGAGTTCTAAGACAAAGGGTATGTTCCTGCTAAACAAAGTCTCTGTATAAAAAGTTTAAGACAAGAAGGGATTCATCACACATGTTCTAAATATAAGGAGTTTATCTATACTAGCTTTATATGTATGTCTTCAAAATGCATGCATTATATTTTATAATCCATATTTTCATATTACCTTCTCTATTATAATATTTTACAGTCTTATTTTAATGGCACCTTCATGTAATTTAACTTGACATTGTGGATCATTAAGATTTCTTCTGCCTCAAAAAAATGGTATGTATGTTACTCAATTAAGAAAAACTAGAAGAGATGATCTCTTGGCCCCTTGTGGTAGTGACATTCCATGGCTATAATAGGAGAACTGTCTCAAAAAATGCTACAGTCAGAGCCCAAGTGAACTGAATGGGAGAATAAACAATATGCAATGAACGATTCCCTCCCTTTTAGGATATCATCCAAAAACGCATATCAGTTTTGTGAGTTTTCAATGTAGAGACAATATTCCAAAGTACCAGCAAAATTGGGAAAATAACCTCACATTATATATAATATATAACCAGGCTAGTTTCATGAGATTCATGAAATTTCTTTGGAAGTCATCTCTGTCATTTTTTATGAAGGGCAAATGTGTGACACATTGAACCTGGCACAGAAGGCATAAGAGAGAGAGAGAAGGAAGCAGAAGATTTTTCTTTCTCATTTCAAAAATATGCTGTCTCACAACATTTTATTAAAAAAACTCTATGAAAACCCGAGTATCAGAAACCATAGAAGAAATATTTTTGTTTGTAAATTGTTTGGTCATTCACATTGATTAAATATGTCTAACCTTTTTCCTCCTCATTTGTCACACACAGACCCCCCATCTGGCTACATCCCTGACGAGGAATATTTTTTTATAATGTTCTTATAAGTGATTGCTTGCGGCATCTTATAGTCTTATCTCAGCTTGTGCAGCTTCTCATTAATATTCTGTACATATGGAAGAATTTTCTATATCATTGTCTATTAACAAGGAGAATAATCACTCATTCAGTTATCAAGCAGTCAGCAAAGACCTGGCCTTGTGCCCTTAGTGCAAAGAATCATGGGATATCAAGAAGGTTAAATGTGGTTGACATTATGATAGTTACATTTTTTATATAATTAGAGTCCTATAACTAACTTGATCACAGATAAGCAAAGAAGTATTAAAGTCTTTTAGGGCTAAGAGAACATATTAGTAAGTCTTCACCTCTTAGTAAAATGATAAAAGCCCACATTCCAACTGATACATACCAATGAGTATTCTTCTATGGCAAACAGGAAAAGGTCATAAGTTTACATATTATTACAATATAGCTTTTAAATGGAAGTGAGTTAAGTGATACCAAGGAAATCCAAAACTGAAATGCAACTGGGTATAAAGGGAGAGAAATAAAATGATTGACCGAATCAATATCAGGGGCCAACAGTTCAGAATAACTTTTAAACGCATTCCTTTTGGAAGTTTTCCTGACCCTAGTTTAGAAATTCATTTCTCTAGCCATAGTTCAGAATCTCTATGTGGACATCTGGTGATCAGTTGCCAAAACTCATCCTCAGAGGCCACCAAGACTGAGGCAAGCCAGGAACGGAGTAGCAATGATGCATGGATAGAAAGGAACAAAAAGATTTACAGCAAAAGAAGAAATGATGAATTGGAGAATGGTTTACCATGGACATGAAGACACAGAGTATGTAACAGTGGAGGAGAGGGGGTGGAATCTCAGAGCTTACAGGTGAAAGATGTGAGTGAGTTCTCTTTCTACTAGTATTAACTTGTATTAATAAGTATTAGCAGCTCATTTTGTGTGTCTGTCAGGAAAGTGTATGCTCGTACACAAAATTGAGATAAGGCTATCAATTCTGGGGGAGGACAGAGATGAGAACACATAAATGAAAACACTTGTACAAGTTCACAGTCATAAATGGTAATGGAGATTTACAGGTACCTCAAAGGGAACAGAATAAACTGCTAAGATAACAGATCTGGATATGGATACAGTGATGGTTACAGGGTGTTGACGGGGAGAAGCATTCTCTATCACCCATTCTTCTATTCAGAATGAAAGTCTGACACTTCACAAAAGGGTTAGAAGCTAGAAAGGGGTCTTTTATGTAGAAACATTCTCATTTGCTGTCCTCAAACTTGACACACTCATTTCTTAATGGAGGAAGAGAGGCAATGACTTGTAATATTACCAGACATCCCTGAAACCATTCCATCTGCCTCATGGATATTTGAAGAAAGCTACATATCTTGCTTCCCAATAATCTTGTCTCCAGGTTCCTTCAGTGCTAACAAAGTGGAGTTTAGTGTCCTATTTCAGTCTTCCCCACAAGTAAATTTATGAACTGAGAAAGGAGGGCTAGGAAATTCTTGGGTTCCGAGTGTGAGGCTAATCGCCATGAAATGTGTTCTATGACAAGAGGGCATAACAGAAACAGTCCATATCGATCCACTAAAGCAATTAGTCTGCAAGAACTATTTACCTTCTATAAATGTAATTAACAGAAGTTAGGCTTAATACACAAGTAACAGTCCCAGTCCTGGGGATAAAGACATATATCAGAAGATTCATAAATAATAATACTTTAAAGTCAAGCTAGCCAATCACAAGATGCACCTAACCCCTGAAAAGAGTTACATACAAGCAGAAGAAACCAGAGAATAGGTGTATTATTTACTTTTCTGTTATGATAAAACATCATGACTGAAAGTGGTTTATGGAAGAAAGAATTTATTTGGGCTTATGATTCCAAAGAGCTAAAAATCCATCATGGTGGCAGTAGACATGGCAAAAGAAGAGGAAGCTGAATAATAATATATTTAACATGTGGCAGAAAGAGCAGACTGCAAATAGAGGTAGGCATGAATGGCCAAAGGCTGCTCTGCCTCCTAAAAGTTCCATAATCTTCCCAAGCAGCAACATTAACTGGAGAGGGAGTATAGAAATACACCTGTGGAGATATTTCTCCATTCAAACCTCCACAGAAGAAGGCTAGAAGGTAGAGAGAGACACGTAGAAAACACCTATGGCATAATCATGCACTCAAACAGTAAGAGATGGTGCAGTTCAAGCGCTCCCAAGAACTTCTAGCACATTCATGAGACAGTTAAGTACCAGCTGGAGTGAAGAAAAAATGCCACAGTACCCAACTGTAAGTGGAGACCCAATGCCATTCATCTTCTTTCACAGGGGAATCTCTCAACCACTTTTGTCTCTTACAGTCAGTTGACATATTCTGTAACATACATCAGAAAACCCTGAAAATATTAGAGATGCAGCTCAGTGGCAAAGGACTTCAATGGCATATTTATGGGCTTGGATTCCATAAACAAAAACAAAAGCCCATGGTGTACACATGACAAATACAAGTACAAATAGACAAAAGCAAGAGCAGAGACAGACAGATCCACAGAAAGAGACACATGAAAGATTCAGAAACATGAGGCACTATGGAAATGTAGCTGTTATTCCTAGTTTAGAAATCTGTTTACTCAGTAATCTCTGAAAACTATGCTCTCTTGACCTGAGTGTGTTTACAATGATGGGCAGGGGTGCAGGGGTGATGTGTGTAGTGATATTTCATTTGTATTTTAATAAATAAAGCTTGCCTGAAGATCAGAAGCAAACAGCTGCACTACTCAGCCATACAGGCCAGGCAATGGTGGCACACACCTTTAATCCCAGCAGCCACACTAGTTAGCTGTAAAGGCCTGGCGGTGGTGGTGCACGCCTTTAATCCCAGCACTAGAGAGAAATGTAAGGCAGGATGAGACAGGAACTCGCTCTCTTTCAGTCTGAAGATTTTATATAGGTAAGAGCTTTCTAGTGGCTTTACTGATTTGCCCTTCTGAAATTTAGCCTAAACCCCAATATATGTCTCTGGGTTTTTATTTTCATGCTACAGATGTGTATGAGTCTAGGTCATTTGGATGATTGCTTCCCATTCCTGCAGTTATTTTCCTCTATAAATACTAGGAGTTACTAAGCAAATTGACTCTTGTTAACAGCTTTTATTTAAAGATACATTATAGGGCTGTCCTGATGGCTCAGCAGATTAAGTCACTTGGCATGCAAGTCTGGTGACTTGAGTTTAATCTCCCAAACCCATGGAAGAGTGGAAGGAGAGAACTAACTCCATAAAGTTGTCCTGACTTCCACATGTGCACCATCTAAGCACAACACTCTCCACACACATTGGATACACACACGCACAAAGAAAGATATGTAATATATTTTTTAAAAGTAAATATATAGATTTTTTTTCTAAGTGTGCATAATTCCAAATGGTATTATTATTGTTGATTGGAATAGGCAGCTGGAAACTAATTATCTAACATACAGAACTTTCAGAATATGACTACCAGAGGTTGGGGACAGTAAGAGGGAAGGAGAGATGGGAACAAGTTTCTGACCAGAGACTAAATTATAGTTATATAGGACTAAGAAGATCCAGTGCACTACTGCATGCTATGCAATGGATATTGTAGATAGTGAGACTGTATCCTGTATTTCCAAAAACTTGAAAAGTTCTAAATATCTTTACCATAAAAATGAAAATGTTTGAAAAGACATACACATAACTATTTTAGACATTTCATGACATATACAAGTATTAATACATAAGAAAGTACCTTATACATATGTGTGATTTTTATGTGTCAATTTAATGTTTTCAAGAAAAAAAACGCAAAAGGATAGTTAAAAGACAAGCTACAGTTTTCTCCATGGAATGTGCAGAAAAAGGCAAGAGTTTTATGAGAAACCAGAGTATGACAAGGCATTCTTGTAAAAAAATTTTAATTTAATTTTTATGATATTTATGAATGTATATGGCTGTGTATATGTGGGTGCCACAGTAAACTTGTGGCTATCAGAGGACAACCTGCAGGAATTAATTACCTCCTCTCGCCAGGTGGGTCTCAGTCATCAAACTCAGGTTAATGGCTTGGTGGCTAGCATCTTTGCCTACTGAGTCATTGCAGTGGTCCCAGTCTTATGTTGGGCATTATATGATGTGAGCATGTGGGTACACAAGCCAGAGCACATCGAGCAGGTTAAAGGGAAACTTCATGAGATCAGTCCTCTCCATCCACTTTGCATGGGGTCTGGTGGTCAAACTCAGGTTGCCAGGTTTGCACAGAAAACACATTTTACTCACTGATCTATCTTATAAAGACAAGAAAAAAAATTTAAGTCACGTATTTGACAATGAACTTGAAGTAAGAATGCATAAAAATGCTTATATCTCAGTAATAAGGAAGAAATACAAAAACTCAGTGGAAGCATGAAAATGATTTGCACACAGATGGTCATCTCAGTGGAGGCAAGAAAATCATTTGACAAAATGTAACACTCTTAGTGATTTAATTTTTAAGTACACGTATTAAAGTCTCTGTGTGTGTGTGTATGTTCATGCAACCATGAATATGTGGATGCAGGAGGACAACTTGCAGGAGTCAGTTTCTTCCTTCTACCATGTGGGGTCTCAGGGAATTGAACTCAGGTCATCATGTTTGGTGGCAAGTACCTTTACCTGCTCAGCAATCTTAACAGTCTTGATTTTTTTAAAGTTGGTAACTATAAATTTAAAGGAACTTTTTCAATGACATACTCAATGTCAAGAAATTCCTTCATGCAATGTCAGATTTAATGGTGAAATCTCAAACATTGATCTCTTATTACCAGAAGTAAGATAAGAATGTGCCCCTGTCACTGTCATTCAATACTTTTTAGATGTCCTAGTCACTGAAATAAAACAAGTAGAAGAATAATAGATGGACAAAAGCTACTTATATAGATATACAGACAAAATAACTTTAAAAGCAACATGTTTCTGGATTGGAGAAGAAGTAAATAAAATAATTCTCTACAAATTAATATTTCTTTAATGAAATCTTACACTCACACACAGAAAGTGAGATAAGCATGTTCATAGCAGCTTTATTTACACATCAAAACTAAATACAACCAAGACTTCCTTCATCAGGTCAATGTTCAAAGCAACAATGGTGGATTCAGATGATGGAATGATCCTCAGCAATGAAAATAATAGAATATTAATAAATACAAAACCTGGATAAATCTCTAGAGACTTAGACTGAGTGGAATAAAAAGCTAGTCCTAAAAAGTTACATTCTATATGATTCTATTACACAGCATTTTTGAAATGACAAAAAATACAGAAATGTAGACTAGATTACTGTTTACTGGTGGCTAAGGAAGCAGTAAGGAGAGGGCAAGCAGAGAAGGCTACCAAGAGCAATATGAAGGACCTTTTGAGTGACATAAATGTTATGTATTGTCTGCAGCAGCATTCACATCCGGTTTTCGTTCTTTTGTGTGTTGTACTACTGGGTAGAACTAGGTAAAGGGCTGTATTATTTCTTGCAACTGCATATGAAACCATACTGACCTAAATTAGCATCTCTTTTCAAAAATAGGTAAATTATTTGAAACGACAATTCACTCATAAGTACAGACTGGGGGTTGGAGAGATGTCTCAGTGTGTAAAGGCACTTTGTACCAAGCCTAATAACCTGAGATCCATTCCCAGGACCCATATGTTAGAAGGGAACTATCCTCTGACAGTAGAGTGTGCAATCACATGCATGTATACACACATATGAATGCACACATGTACACACACAGATAGAATAAATGTAATTTTTAAATTTAAATGAAATAAACATATTATTAATAAGGGAAAGACTAAGACCTTGATGAGATATCAAGAAAGACCATGGTTAGTATGGACTTCACCTCACTGGTGGTGGAGGTGAATGTTTATAATCAGCTTGGAAATAGTCTGGCCATATACTTAAGTTAAACAAATCAATACCATAAAATTTAATTCTATTCTCAATTATTGTATCAAATAAAATAAAAATACATAGCAAAAGACTTGTATAATGGTGTTTAGAAAATCATGATTCATAACATCCAAAAGGTAGAGAATAATGCAAATGCCCATCAACACATAAATGCATCAATTCCATTTTATAGCCATATAGAGTTAAATGGCACTCAAACAATAAGAGGGATGGACTATTGATATACAACAATACTATGCTGACAACTAGAATCTAGACACAGAAAAATACAAACTGTACAGTTCCTTTTATACAAAAAGTTTGCCAGTCCCTGGCACACTGAACCTATCAATATATAAAAGATAAATATGATCTATAGTATGGAAAAGGAGTCAGTGGTTCACTTGAGGCAACAAGTGGGGAGGCAGAAATAGAGGGAGATAATGAAGCCTTTCCAGTGATAAGCATGTCCTGTGATTGCAGTGCTGGTTATAAGAACACATGTATTTATTTGGTCATGATGTTTCTTTACAGCAATAGAAAAGTAATTAAGACTGTTAGACAATAGTAGAGCAGAGCAGTGCTTATCAAACTTTGGAGCACACCTGCAATGTTGATGTCCTGAATGGTAGCACAGGAATTAATTGTATTACAACCTCAATCTACATCAAGACAGTGATCCATCTAGACAGGGGGCCAGGCTCTATAAAACTCTTTACAAATATTCCTATTAATTGTTTTTGTACTATGCCCTGAAAATTTGACACTTCTAGAAGTCAAAACTACTAGGACCAACAGATATCTTCAGCTTCCAAAGTTTATCCCCATTGTATTTCCTTTCTGCAAAAATTACAAGTTCCTTTCCTAGCAAAGCCAAAAACTAGGGCCAGAAATTACCAATAAAAACACAGATTTTAGAGGCCCACAAACAAAACTTTTAAACAGTACAAAAGCAAAGTGAGTTGTACTTGTGAGTTTGGCACTATTAAGACTATATAAAGTTTGAAGCAATGCCTAAAGTAATATGAAATGTAACAATAAAAGGAGTTATATGAGGGTGGAGAGATGGCTCAGTAGTTGAGAGTCCTTGTTTTAGGAGATCTGGGCTTGGTTCTCAACACCATCTGGAACTGTGGATCCTTCTTCTGGCCTCCACAGTCACTGCATGCACATGGCATGCTGGCATGTAGACAATAATGTAAATTACGCAAAAAGAGAAAAATAATAATAGAGTTTTTTAATCTTCCTGCCTCAACCTCCTTCAGTAAATCCTACTGGCAAGCATCACCACAACAGGCAGATAATAAATCTTTTAAGCTATCTTTTTTTAAAAAAACAAAAGAGTTGTATTATTACTGGGGCTTAATAGCTTCAGTATCAAATGTATACATTGAAGTCATTGCCTTATTATGTAACTGTAAATGAACACAAGGTAAAAGACACTGATGGCAAGTACTAACACATATGGCTGGTGTCTTACTTAAGTGATAAAACATCAAAACACCATGACCAAAGCAACTTGGGAAGTCAAGGGTTTATTTGGCTTACACTTCCATATCATTGTTCATCACTGAGGGAAGTGAGGGCAGGAACTTAAACAGGACAGGAACCTGGAGGCAGGAGCTGATACAGAGGCCATGGAGGGATGCTGCTTACTGGCATGCTCATCATGGCATGCTCAGCCTGCTTTCTTACAGAACCCAGGACCACAGACCCAGGGGTGGCAACATCCACAATTGGCTAGGCCCTCCCACACCAATGACCAATTAGAAAAAATGCTCTACAGACATGCCTACAGCCTGATCTTGTGGAGACATTTTTCTCCATTGAGAATCCCTTTTCTCATATGATTCTTGTTGTGTCAAATTGTTATAAAACTAGCCAGCAAAGCTGCTAATCAAAGGAGGAAATTCAGACATAGGCAATCTACTCCTATAGACCAGTGAATGACCATCCAAGGACAATAGGACCTCAAATCAACTATGTCCACATTTTTATCATAATTTTCAGAGTACCTTCACATACCAAAGACACTGGAACATAGGGGTGAAGGCTCCAATGTAGGCACCAGCTCGACTTTTCCATGTTCAATGAGTTGTGTGGGTGTTGTACTTGGTAATGGGGCCCTGCTGTCAGTTTCTGGAGAGCAACCCTTTGTCTTAGCAGTAGCCTGGTTTGTTTGTAAATTTCCATAGAACCCCCCTTGCTTAGCAATTCAATTGAATGCAATCCAATCCCTCCATTGGAAGCCTCAACTGGCTACAGGAAATTTTCAGCTGAGTCTCTGTATCCGCCATTACTAGACATTCTCATTAGGATCACCTTCATAGATTCTAAGAAGTTTCCACTGCACTAAGTTTCCACACCATCCCCCAAATGCCCCCAATTCTAGCCATCTCTCCTTACACTTTCTCCCTCTATTCCATTCCCTCCATGATCTCCCCTCCAGTTCCTACCCATTCTCAGTCTGCCCATAAAATCTATTCTATTTCCCCCTCCCAGGGAGATCCATGCATTCCTTTCCCACTCCCAACCATGTACTCCTCCTCTCTTCACCTAATCTCTCTGGGTATGTGGATTGTAGCTTGATTATCATTTACTTAATGGCCAATAGCCACTTATAAGTGAATACATACCATATTTGTCTTTCCGGGTTTGGATTACCTCACTCAGGATGACTTTTTCTAGCTCCATCCATTTGCCTACAAATTTCATAATGTCAGCTACAAAACCTTTGACCCACAATCTTTCCTGCCTACAAGATATGCCAGGGCAATGGTGGTACAGAACCAGTGAGAGTAGCCAACCAATGTCTGATTTGACTTAAGGCACACTCCATGAGAAGCAATTCATGCTGGACACTGCTTGGGTAACCAAGAACCAGAGACTAGATAGACCAGAGACCTAGACTAAAGTCAAACATTACTGGTCTAAAAAAAGTCAATAAAGTGATTCCAAATGACATTCTGTTATTTTCATAAACGAGTGCCTTATCCAGTTATCAGAGAGGCTTCCTATGTCAGCAGACGGGAACAGATGCAAAGACCACCATCAGAAATTATGCAGAAATAAAGTTTAAAGAAGAGGTCTCCATCAAATCTCCCCAACTGAGAGCTCAAGGAATCCTGGGGAAGCAGAGGTGAAAAGATTGTAAGAGCCAAAGGGGATGGAGGATACCAGGAAAGCAAGGCTCTCTGAATGAATTAAGCAAGGCACAGGTGAACTGACAGAGAAGAAGTGCAAGCACAGAACCTACATGGATCCATTGTGGGAACTACTTCAGCCCATAACCTTTAAGATATGGGCCCACTTTGAGCATAGTTTTATGTACTATAAATGCAGACATAAAAGTGTTCATGTGCCCCTTGGCTGCTGGATTCAGTTTCAGTTCTCCATGCACACAGCAGACTGCATATCTCTACTCTTGAGTTTACCTCCTAATAAATAAGCCTTTGTTATACTACATTCTGGGCTAGTGTAGAACCCTTTTGTATGGCAACAGTTTGGTGTGCCCACATGGCCAGAGTGTACACCATTGCTGGACCCTACCCAGAAGGTCTACAGCCTTCTACCACCCCAAAAGACTGAACTGCCCCTCTGATGCATAGCTGTGAACCGTTTGGCTGACTGCTGCATGTATGACTTGGCAATTTCCTGCCAGCCCATGTGGCTTGGTCATGCCTACTAAGTGGTTATTTTTTTCCAAACCTCCTCAGTGGCTTCTCTGGCTCCTACCAGGCCTCCTCTAATCAGGTTTAGCTCTGTCTCTGGGAGCAGGGGCTGCTCTGTCTTGCATTCCTAGTTCAGATCCATGAATGCCTGGCCCAAACTCCAGCCAGGAACCTCATGGCTCATGACTGCCTGCAAGCTCTGGGTTGCTTGATTTTCTGCCCAACTCGAACCTTCTCCATATATGGATTCATTGCTCTTAAATAATTAACTAACTTTGTTAGTAATTTAGTCTCAGGTAATTCAGGAAGATGTAGGATCTGCATTACTGCTGCAGCTGTGACACTTGCTGACTAATCAAGATTATTACACCTACAACAATTTTCTGGAAATTATAAAGGAGGTAAGTTAATTTCATTAATAAATGAATAAATAAATTTGAAAATTGTAAACCAACCCCAAGATAATGTTAGACAATATCACCATCCAGGGATTTAAGAGCCTTTTTGTTTCTACTATGGATGGAATTCTGCACGAGTTATATGAGGTACATATATTTTTGTGATCATAGTGCTTAGCTTTGTTATTCATATTATATCCTTAAAGAAATGGTTTAATAACAGAGTCAAGAATGAAAAACTTTTAGGAAAAATACAGTCTTTAGCTGAAATGATTCACACTATTGAAAATGATAACCTTAATTTGACAGGCAAAATTCAATCCATGTCAATAGATTATGAAACCTTACAAAAGGGTACTGAAAAATTATCTGAAAGGATTCATACTGATGAAATTCACAATCAAAATCTGTTAAAAAGTTATGATAAGTTAGCAGATAGAATTTCTCTCAAGGAAGGCAATCTGCACACCATCCAAATAATATCCAAGGATGAAAAGATATCATTAATAGAAAAATTTAATGCCTTAGAATCACATGTGCAGAATGAGAACCAGAAATTATTTGATTTGATGAAATCATTAGAAATATTCACAAGTCAAGAGATTCAGGCTTTACAAAAGATAGTGATAAAAAATATTTGAATCACTCTTTCTAAGCTGGCACTCTGTAAGGGCGAGCCATGTTCAGCTCGAGCACCAAGATCATCAAGCCCAATGACGAGAAGCCAGACGAGTTTGAGTCTGGCATCTCTCAGGCGTTGCTCGAGCTGAAGATGAACTCAGATCTCAAGGCACAGCTGTGGGAGCTCATCATCACCACAGCCAAGGAAATTGAAGTTGGTGGTGGCTGGAAAGCCATCATAATTTTTGTACCAGTTCCTCAGCTGAAATCCTTCCAAAAAATCCAAGTCCACCTGGTTCATGAATTGGAGAAAAAGTTCAGCGGGAAACACGTAGTCTTCATTGCTCAGAGGAGGATTCTGCCCAAGCCAACTCAGAAAAGCCGTACAAAAAATAAGCAGAAGCACCCCAGAAGTCACAGCAGTGCATGATGCCATTTTTGAGGACTTGGTCTTCCTGAGTGAGATTGTGGGCAAGAGGATCTATGTGAAACTGGATGGCAGCTGGCTAATAAAGGTTCATTTAGACAAAGCACAGCAGAACAACGTGGAGCACAAGGTGGAANGCGGGAAACACGTAGTCTTCATTGCTCAGAGGAGGATTCTGCCCAAGCCAACTCAGAAAAGCCGTACAAAAAATAAGCAGAAGCACCCCAGAAGTCACAGCAGTGCATGATGCCATTTTTGAGGACTTGGTCTTCCTGAGTGAGATTGTGGGCAAGAGGATCTATGTGAAACTGGATGGCAGCTGGCTAATAAAGGTTCATTTAGACAAAGCACAGCAGAACAACGTGGAGCACAAGGTGGAAACTTTTTCCAGTGTGTATAAGAAGCTCATAGGCAAGGATGTTAATTTTGAATTCCCAGAGTTTCAATTGTAAAGAAAATGACTGAATAAAGTGTCATTCATAGTGAAAAAAATATTTGAATCAATTGAGGAATTCATCAGAACTGATAAGCAAGGAGAAGAGGTACAGGCAAAGGATTTAGCATTACCAGTAACTCTCCGAGTCAGAGATGACTTACCAAGAGTTTTATCAACTTATTCTGTTATTTTCTCTGAAAAGCCAGCAAATAGTCGAAACCCAAATGGATACAAAGAATGTAAATGGAAACCTATAGGTATTAAAGATCTAAAGAAAATTAAGCAAGCAGTAGCATCTTATGATGTATAATCACCACTTGTTAGGAAGATGATAAAGACATGGGCTTCAAGCAATAGGTTACTCCACATGATTGGCTTCAATTAATCTCAGTGGTACTTGAAGATGGGCCACAGTTACAGTGGAAGTGATATTGGAGAAAGGAGGCTAAAACCTTAGAACAGCAAGAAAGGGTCAAAGGATTTGAGGCTTCCCAAGATCAAATTCTTGGTGAGGGTTGTTATGCTGATCCACAGAGTCAAGTTATGTAGAACGAACAGATCTTGTCCCTTTGCCATACAGCAGACTTAAATGCTTGAGACAGGATTTAAGAACCAAATAGAAGATTTGAATCATATACTAAGGTTAAACAAGACCCAAGAGAACCCTTTAGTGACTTTTTACAAAGATTGACTAAAGCTGTACAAATAGGGGCAACAAATCCTGAAGCTAGATGAGTACTTATTGAATCTCTGGCTTTGAAAATGCCAACTTAGAATGTAAAAAAGATACATGGTTGGGCCTTTAAAGGTCAGATCAGCAACAGTGGATGGATCCTGCACACAGTCAATGTTGTCATTTAACTATAATACTGAGGCTTGGGTAGGAGAACCAATTTCCAAAGTTATGAAGAGACATAAAAATATCAAATGTTTTAATTGTGGTAAAATAGGATATCTAAGAAGGGATTATATACAATGCTTTCCTATAAATATTGTTTCCTCTGGGAATGGCAAAAATAGAAGGTCTCAATATTCTGAATTATGTAGAAGATGCAGCAAAGACTGACATTGGACCAATGAAAGTAGATCAACAAGAGACAAATAAGGCAACCTACTACCATTGGGAAACTCTTTGGGGGGCCTTTCACAGGTCTCCAGGTCAAACGAGCTTCAGTCATTCCCAGTCATTGTAGAGGACATGTTTCTCCAGAAAATTAAAAAATCCAGTGCCTCTTGAAAAAAAAAACATACTGATCTGGGTGATAGAATAAAAATGGAGGATGAATCAAACATTCCAATAGGAAATGTATATTTTGGCAGATTTCTGTAAATGATCAAAACCAAAGCTGAAAGTATGAATAAATAACATTGTAATTGAAGGATTACTGGATGTGAATGTGGATGTGACTTATCACTTCAGAATATTGGCATCCGAACTGGCCTCTTCAGGAGGCAAATGTCCAGTTCCTAGGTCCTCTGAACATATAGATATTAGCTTAATATTTTTATGGGACTCCTGAGAGTAAAAGTGAGTGGGTCATTAACTCTTGTGCCTGCTCTTGGAACTCCTTTCCTTCTGTTGGGTTGCCATATCCAACTTTGATGTGATGGTTTTTGCTTTATTTTATTGTATTTTATTTTGTTATATTTTGCTGTTATCTCATAGAAGCCTGTTTTTTTCTAATGAGAGACAGAAAGGAAGTGATCCAGAGGTGCAGAGACCACTGGAAAGAATAGAGGGAGAGGAAACTGTAATCAGGATATATTATGTGAGAAATAAATCTATTTTCATTTTTTAAAGAAGGCAACAAGAGGGCTGGAGAGATGGCTCAGAGGTTAAGAGTATTGCCTGCTCTTCCAAAGG